>CAJHQP010011125.1:0-16215 GCA_905132765.1 Moricandia arvensis
GCCCTGACTAGCGCCTAGTCGTCTTTCATAACAGAAATAAGTAATTAATACAGAAGGGATCCGTATATATATTTTCATTTCCAAGAATAAAATCGAAATGATCTATGGCTATTTGATTGATTTTCAACTCCGCTTCCACTCGCTTTGAATAAAAACTTATCATGCAATGCCAAGTAGTTGAGATAGTATTTGTAGTTGTGTATGCATATGGATAATACGAATACATCGTGGTCAAAATTCTAAAATCTCGTGAGCAGTCATATATCAGACCCATAAAAATACTTGCTAATAATTATTTCGAAAATATAAGAACGATAAATGTGTAATTAAAACAAATTTAACACAAAGCTATGATCTTCGTGTGTTAGTATATACTTGTAAATCTGACGTGCATTAATATTTATTTATCTTATTGTGGTAAAGAAGGATAAAAAGAGTGTGGAAAGAGCGCAGATTGAGATGGAGTTAAATTATTATCTTAGATCTATGATCTCAAGCGCGGCGAACATAACTACAGAAGAAGAAGGACTCGTTGTGAAATTGCATTCTTCCACTTTGTGGGAAACAGGTACAGTGCTCTATAGTTAACTATTTCAATTGTTTCCCATTAAATTCGGCCAATCATATGATTATGTGCATAATGATTGAAATCGATGGTCAAATACGGCAAGCGTTGAGTGTTGTACTTTTCAAACGCTCTCTAGTTTAACGATCTCTTATGTGAGCATTTTTCTTAAGTCAGGCATGTGGGCAAATTTGTCAGCTAGATATGAAAGTTACGGTGGTAAAATCATATGTTCATATGTTATGAACAATTATTTTAATGCCTCGTTTGTGGGTCTACTTTCTTTTAGACCCTTCTAAGGTAGGATACTCTCAGTTATTGAAAAATATCTTTAAGCTAGCTGAATAGGTAGGAGTGTGACAAACAATGACATGTATGTCACTATACTAATATATGTTTAAATAAAAGTTAGTTTGTTTGTAATAAAGGATATAGAATATTAGCGTGTTTGTTTTTTATTGGCTAGACTATTTTGTTTTTTTCAGACCAAACCAATTCTTTTTGAAAGAAAATTAATTTGAGTTAAATAAATTATATTTATTTGCTATTGTTAATAGTCAAAAAATTTAATTTTAACATTTATTAAGATGACGTTTGCTTCATTTGATTTCGGATAGCAATTCTTTTATTAATTAGCTGAAGTTATGTGTATTTCATCAGTTATGTTGTACACTGTATTTATTATGGGTGTTTCCGCTAGTATTGCAAATCATGTATATGCAATTTAATGAATTATTTAATTCAAAAGTTTATTCATAAATTTCAAAGTAGAGCGAATCAAATAACTATGAGAAATTTT
The DNA here is from genome assembly GCA_905132765.1 of Moricandia arvensis. Classification (NCBI taxonomy): domain Eukaryota; kingdom Viridiplantae; phylum Streptophyta; class Magnoliopsida; order Brassicales; family Brassicaceae; genus Moricandia; species Moricandia arvensis. The sequence continues at coordinate 1,365 of CAJHQP010011125.1, forward strand.
TAAAATGCTCTATGAATGAAAAAAACTATAAATTTCTGTGTGATATATAGGAATTTAATTATTGTAAGTGAGTTGAATCTATTGTACCAATTAAGATATGTATTTTATTTGTTGATTTGTTAGTTTGTCTCATGTGCGTACTAAAATTTAGTAATATTTGTTTAAATAATTCAATTAATATTAGTTTTTTAACAATTTGTTTAGAATTAAAAATAAAATAAAATGATTAAAAACTTATATTGTTTAGTTATTAAAGTTAATTATATTCAAATAATTGTTAATATATAATTATTAAATTATATAAAGATAAAATAAATATGGAATTAAAAATTATGGAGGTAGGATGGTGAATTATTTTAAACAAAATTATTGTAAATATCAATCATAGAATGAGTGTTGAATAATTAGGTAAAAGAAAGAGAAGAAGATGTGAAATGTTTAAAAAGAGAGAAAAAAGGTGTAGAATTTACAAACTATTGTAGATGGTCTAAGCTTTAGGCCACCCGCATGGGGGGTTCTTAGCGGAATCCTTAGGAAAATAATAATTAAAATAATCAAAAAGTTAAGGATTCATTCTAAAAAAATCTTTATATAAGGATTGATCCTTATACTATTCACGACACGTGGCGGTCCGTGATTGGTTGGTATTTATTTTTTTTATTTTTTTTTAAAAATCTGAAAAAAAAATAATAATAATTAAATAAATTAAAAAAAACACTATTCCTAAGGACTCTAAGGGAGATCCACGGTTGCGGATGCCCTTATAACCCCTTGGTTCAGTTGGTTGTCAGACTATTCCCTTTTAGCTGAGGCAAACAACATGTACTCTCTAATAACTGTACATTTCTTGTCCTTACATACGCACTAACTGGAACATATATATAAAATATCCCTGTGATATATTTTAAATATAAAGTGTAATATATGTAAACTTTTTCATTCTGAATAAAACTTTTTCAAAACAATATTTAAACAACTTGAGGCCACAGTCACCGTTATTGACATTGGCTCGTATGTTCTATTACTGTAAGTAATAATTGATTATATTTAAGTTCAAAAAAAATGATTATATTTCTAGAAGCATGGTTGGGTCAGCAGACTCATATATATATCAACGTAGCGAAATTGTATTTAAATTGTTCTGGCCACACTGTTCTATTGATTTTCAATCGGCCACGAAGTACTCTAATTCCCGGAAAAGAAATTTAATCTTTGTAAAGGTTGTTTTAATAAAGGGTTATTAATAGTTGTTTTTGATTTAACCTTAATTAATGTAGGTGGTCACTAATTGCGAGTCATCTACCAGGGAGAAACAGACAACGAAATAAAAAACTATTGGAACTCTCATCTCCGCCGTAAACTCCACAACTTCATCATCAGAAAGCCATCCATCTCTCACGACGTCCCCTCTGTAATCATGAACGCTCCTCCAGGCGTCACCGCGTCCTACTACAAAACGCAGACCAGGTAGAACCAGCAGATCGGCCATGAAACCTAAAACTCACAACCCCAAACCTAGAAAGACGAAGAAAACAACGTTTGCACTGCCGGAGACAGACGCCAACGTGGTGGTAGAAGAAGCATTAATGATGGAGTTAAATGGAGCCGAGGCTGAGCTAGGACCATGCAACTACTATGGACCCTGTCATGAAAGAGGAGATTGTCACAATAATAATAATAATAATAAGAATAATAGCAGCATTAATAGCGACAAAGACATCATTGATCTTTTGTTGGACGAATCAGATCCAAGCCACGCTTTCCTTTCGTGTGGTGGTGATGAGATGAATCATCTAGGAGACTCAGGAGGACCTAGAGGGTCTTTGGATATTCTGAACCAAGGGAATCTCGACTATCTCAAGTCATGTCCGTCGATGGAGTCGTTTCTCAACTACGAACATCAAGACAACAATGCGTTCACTGATGAGTTTATTGATTGGGACTGTGTTTGGAAAGAAGGGACTAGCAGTAACCTCTGCGATGCCAAAGAGGGTTCTGATTCAGTGGTGTCATGGCTTTTGGATGGTGATGATGAGGCCACGAACGGGCAAGGTAATTGCGACAACTTTGGAGAACCATTGGACTATGACGAGGAAAATGCGTTGGTCGCCTGGCTTCTTTCTTGAAGATATTTATTAATCTGTTTAAGTTTGTAGTCTTTTTTGCAATAACAGTTTGAATGTATTTTCTGTAATGTCTTATCATCGACTTATTTCACGTAGGCCTCCTCTTTCGTTGTATGGATTGTTTTGAAAGTTTATGTCTCACCTTTTCATGTAAGCTAATAAAGAGGTACAAATTGTAGGTATCCGTTATGTGGAGTATGTATTTCAACCTACTTTAAATACGGGAGATTTAGAAAGGTAACTTTATAAAGCTTGTGTCGTAATCACACAATATCAAATAATCTAAAAATCCATTGGAAAGCATCTTTCGAACATACTAGTGGTACTAGGCGGTTTCCCGGGCCTAGTCCGGGTTAATTATTTATACATAGTTTGCTATTTCATTTAGAAATAATATATAACTATATTTTTGTCATTTCTAATATTTAAAAACGATTCTGTGTTCATAACGTATAAAAAAATTATCAATATATTATTTGATTTTTGGAAACTTCTATTTCAAATGACTGTGAACGTGGTTTTACATATAACATTAAATTATATTTTAAATAATTTATTGCATTAAGTTTTGTGATTTAAAAAAAATATTATGTCATTTATTTGATTCATTTATTTATATATGTGAAACCGATAAAGTTATTTTAAGGCAATTAACAGTTTTTCTATTACGCAAGAATATAAAAGAACCTAATAGATAGTTTGATTGTAACACTCGATCGGTTTACTATTTTCTAACACACTTATAAATCATAAGAGTAGAGTTACCATCACAAAACCTATGGGTGCTTGACTTGTGGCTGAAGGTATAGACCAAATAGTTTACATTCATAAGATAGTCACTTACCAACAAAAAAAAAAGATTGTCACTTTGTGAGGTTGAATTTATGTTTAATTGAATCAACTGATGAGTTCATTATGCTGCTAACATATGCATATATGTATCTATGTGCATGAAATAGTTTTGCATTCATCATATGCCTTGTCTTCGATATCAAGCAAACAATTGTTCATCTAAGTATGGAAGTTTTCCTTGTTTTTTACTTAGGAATTTATTTTTGTATTTCATAAACTGATCCTAGAAAATGTTGATATTGTCTTGGAAAGGAAACTTATATTTTGATATGATTTTGATGCTAGCTTTATCTCCCATAATATATTCTTTCATGGCTAACTCAAACTAATCCATTGTGATAAACATGTGTAAAGCAGATCGATCTTAGTGTCTAAGAATATTTGTAGCTTCTAAGTCTGTTTTGTTCGCGACTTGCCTAAGGTTGCCTTTGTCAAAGTATGGAAAACTTTGAATAAGTTCCCATCATGATCTAATCTTTATTTATGCATCGTGGCTGAGATAAACTCGATGTAGTAGACTGTTCCATTACCATCTACATGAGCATGAAAACATATAATACATAAATAGATTTTCTGAGATTGTCTTTTTAGAGAAGAATATGAAATGACGATGAAGATTAATGTGGCTTTGTTTTCGTTGTCATGAATGGACACCTTGAATCGGTACGAATCAGAAGTTTGAAATTTCAGAAAATGTGTACATGCTTTTAGAAATATGAGTTTGAGATGACGTACTTGACAAATCCAATAGCATTTTGGTTGTTGCATTTGGGGCATAACATGAGAACAATGACGTGAATTCAAAGTCTACCCTGTCAGATTCAAAACCAAAAAGTAAACTTTTGGACTAGAAACTTAAAATAATGTATGTCTCACATTGTTTTTTTCTTACATTTTCTCGTTGGATGAAAGATATATTACAAAGTTGTAAACCTTTGTTAACTTTTTCATGCATTTCAGAATGAATGATAATTTTCTTGCAGTCATCCACAATTAACAAAATATTTAGAAGAGCTTTAAAGGTAATTCTTTTTCTTTGCACCTGTACACCATGAAATCTCAGAATCAAAGATGATTTTCATACATTGGTAAACAAAGGCTAATACAATTTTGCTATTTACCTCCACGAGCTGTCCTCTCCTCGAAAATATTTGCTTTAAATTTATTTTGTTGGTTCTGCAATGCAAATCAAGAAAGGAATAATATAATATTTACTCCACCAAATATGACAAATTAAAAGATTATATCCATATTCATATAGTTGGAAGATTGACTCGCCTCCCTTAGAACCTCGACACGCAAGACTCAAGTTCTCAAGGATATTTGAGTGTTGTCCAACCAAAACCTGCAACTTGTTATGGACAAATCAACCAATCAACAAGCATGATTGAGAACACCAAACTAAAAGTTGGATGCGACAAATGTGCCATTGCCTCTTCCTCAATGTATATAACTTTTTGAATTCAAGACATATGTCTAATTAAAAAAACATAATATTGCTCAAACCAAATTTTGTGGTTCACAGTTTGTGTCTTGAAACCAAATTTGGATGCGACAAATGTGCCATTGTATCGCTTTGGTGATGGCATTGAGGAAGAGTTCATGTCTCTTGTAAGTTTTAACTTTTCTTTTTGTTTCTCAAACATCATCTGTAGATACCATCCTGTTTTTCAATCTGTAATTGCAAGGACCCTTGTATGTGGGACATATAAATTAAACAATATCAGATATAATAGGACTAATTCTCTTTTAAGTCAGAAAGCGGACAAATGTTAGTTTTAGCAGCAATGCAGGTGAAATCATTACCTCGATCTGCTCATGGAAATGTTTCCAAGCTTCCATATGTAAGCTTGGATCTTATGTGACCTGAGGCCAAATGCAGAAGAATCTAATTGTGTTAATAAAAGTAAAGAAAACACAAATAATTAGTATCATCAAACAAAAATAATGGCAGAAAATTTGAACATAAATATTACAACTGTACAAACCTAGCCACGAACTGATTGATTTTTGTGAAAGGAATTCGTTAAGAAACTTACCTCAATTTCACAATAATTCTTCAAGATGCTTATGTACAACTCTCCCTAATGCTTAACTATTGAGAAGACACACAAAGTGGTGTATAAGATAGCTAAAGTATAGGCAATGCAAATTATTAAGGATGGTATGAAATGGTAAACTGTAAAGCTTGAGAAATGTCTTTGTCACTGAGAAAATCGAGTTGTCTAAAGAGGATTGTGTTACAAAGAAAAAGCCAATAAAAAGAGAAAAATTAACGAACCAAACATAACAAACAGATCACAATAAAAGCACACCTCTTTTTCAAGCTCTGAAACTCGATCAGACAATCTCCTTGGATCATCATCGTATTCGATCTCACTCACCATGACCGAAACCTTACCATTTGAATCTGGGTTTGTCCTTTTCATTGGAGTAGACCAACGCTGCCATACCATTAGAGGCATGGACATCTTTTCCGATTCCCTAGCTAGAGATCTCTCTGAGTCGCCCCAAAATAAAAACCCTAACTTTCTCTTATCCAATAACTTTCTCTTATCCAACAGTCAAAACCACCTGAAATATGAAATTGAACTCTAAATATCGAAACCCAGATGCCCAACTTAAGAACGGTCTCCTCTGACTTCAGACTTCACTTTCTCTCTCTCCCTCCCTCTCTCTCTCTCTCTCTCTCTCTCTCTCTCCACACACACACACACACACACACACACACACACTCTGTAAACAGGAAACATAGAAAGGTTTAAAATGATCGGTGGTGTGGAAACACACATACTTTTCGACACAGGGGCTACACACAGTTTCGTGAGCCTAGAGCTGGTCAGAAAGGGTTTGTTCTGTCTGGAATCTGGGGAATATTTGAGGTTAGTGAAGGCAGCCGGTGGGCAAGTCATGCAATCACTAGGCATTATGATAAATGTCCCAGTGACGATCCAAGGTAAGAATCTACCTATGGATCTGATCGTTGTTTGCCTACAGAATCACGAGGTGATCTTAGGCATGGATTGGTTGGGAAAGTATTAGGCCACTCTTGATTGCCAAAAGGGTCGTGTGCGATTGGAGACTGGACCTCACCCGATAGAATACCAAAATCTGAGTCCGGCTCTAGGGAAAATAATGGTTTCAGTAGTCCGTGCGGAACAGATGCTACGTCAGGGTTGTGAGGCCCTTCTGGCCACAATCACCACTATGAAGCACGTCAATTCTGTCGATCTAAAAGATTTGTCTAAGGACCCACTAGTGTCTGAGTTCCCAGATGTGTTTTGTTCGTTACAAGGTGTCCCCCCTGATAGGTCGGACCCATTCCCTATCAAACTAGAACCAGGGACAGCTCCATTGTCCAAGAGTCCGTACCGAATGGCTCCAACCAAGATGGCTGAGCTAAAGAAGCAATTAGAAGAATTTCTTGACAAGGGGTTCATACGTCCGAGTAGTTCTCCTTGGGGTGCACCAGTCCTTTTTGTGAAAAAGAAGGATCAAGGGTTGAACATGGTTATTGTGAGGAACAAGTACCCGTTACCTAGAATAGACGAGTTGTTTGATCAGCTCAAAGGAGCCAAGTGGTTTTCCAAGATCGATTTGGCCTCAGTGTATCATCAGATTCCCATAAAACCAAACAATATTAGGAAGACATCATTTAGGACCAGATACGGCCACTACGAGTTTGTAGTTATGCCTTTTGGTCTAACCAATGCACCTGCTGCATTCATGAAAATGATGAACAATGTGTTCCGAGATTTCTTGGATGAATCAGTTATTATCTTCATAGACGATATATTAGTTTATTCCAAGGATGAGGAATCTCATCGGAGACATCTGAGGGCTGTGTTGGAACGGTTATGAGAGCACAAGCTTTATGCTAAACTCAGCAAACGCAGTTTTTGGCAGAAGAGCATTGGGTTCCTTGGTCATATTGTGTCCGACCAGGGCGTCTCAGTGGATCCAGAGAAGATCAGGGCAATCAAGGATTGGCCCCGACCACGCAATGCCACGGAGGTCAGAAGCTTCCTCGGGCTGGCATGATACTATAGGAAGTTTGTGAAAGGGTTCGCAAGCTTGGCTCAGCCTATGACACGTTTGACCGGGAAAGATGTTAAGTTCACATGGTCTGAGGAGTGCGAGAGATGCTTCTCTGCACTTAAGGACAAGTTGACCAGCGCACCAATTCTGGTTCTCCCGGAGGCCGATCAACCATATGTGGTCTATACGGACGCGTCCATAACATGAATAGGCTGCGTACTGACCTAACATGGAAAGGTCAGCGCCTATGCATCAAGGTAGTTGAGGAAACATGAGGGAATCTACCCCACCCATGATCCAGAAATGGCCGCACTAGTATTTCACCTTAAAGATTTGGCGTTCATATCTGTATGGCGCCAAGGTTCATATACTTAGAGTATCATTAGTGGAGAGTACCTTTATAAGAGTTTCTTCCCATTACTATATTAAAAATTTCAAAAGGATTTGATTTTATGATTTATTTTAATGTCAACAAAATAATTAAACTAATGAAATAATGACAATTGGCATAATATTCTCTTAACATTGTGTCAGAATCTTTTCGCAGAGAAACCATTTTCAATATTTCTACTTTCTCTTTCATGCTTTCCATTTTTTAATAATATTATTATTGCAAGAGACTCTCATATTTATACCACTTCGGGTGATCTTACGGACCATAAAATTCTAAAATATATATTCACCCAGCCTGAGCTTAACTTAAGGCAAAGGAGGTGGATGGAGTTCATGGCTGATTATGATTTGGACATCATCTACCATCCGGGAAAGGCAAATCTGGTAGCAGATGCCTTGAGCCATAGAGGGCCGATGTGTCAGCCGAACAAGAGGCGGACGACCAGGAAGGGATGGTCCGTGCTCTGCAGTTGAATTCCATGACCAATTAGATTGAACCCCTGGGGCTAAAGGCAGTTAATCATGCCAACCTGCTTACCCGAATTCGGTTAGCTCAATGTCAGGATGAGAACCTGATCAAGGTTGCTCAGAATGATATGACGGAGTACCAAATCGCTAAAGATGGTATCATCCTAGTTTCATGATCGGATCAGCGTTCCAAATGATAGAAGCTTAAAGGAGGAGATTATGAGGGAAGCTCATAAGTCTAGGTTCTCGATACATCCTGGTGCGACAAAGATATATCAACCTTAAGAGGTACTATCATTTGATTCGGATGAAGGCTTATATTGCTGAGTGGGTGGCTAAGTGTTCTACGTTCCAGCTCATTAAAGCATACCATCAGGTTCCTAGTGGGTTATTGCAAAGCTTGCCTATTTCGTAGTGGAAGTGGGACCACTTCACAATGGACTTTGTAACTGGATTTCCCACGACTAGGAATAAGAAAGATGCAGTCTAGGTTGTGGTGGATCGCCTAACCAAGTCATAACACTTTCTGGCCATCAAGAAGTTGGATGGAATTGATCGAATTGTACGTCTGTACATTGACGAGATCTTCCGACTACATGGTGTTCCTGCAAGCATAATGTCAGATAGGGATTCGAGGTTTACATCTTATTTTTGGAAGGCTTTTCGGAAGGCATTAGGAACAAGAGTAAACATGAGCACCGCCTATCACCCACAGACTGATGGTCAGTCGAAACGCACTATCCAAACATTAGAAGATATGTTGCAAGCATGTGTCTTGGACTGGGGTGATTCCTAAGAACGACATTTACCCTTAGTAGAATTCACTTACAACAACAATTTCCATAGTAGTATTGGCATGTCACCATACAAAGCTCTGTATAGGCGTCCCTATCGAACACCCTTATGTTGGACCCAAGTTGGGGAGCATAGCATGATTGGTTTAGAAATTGTGAGGAGACAACCGAAAATATCAAATTCTTGAAGAATAAGATGAGGGAGACACAGATCGCCAAAAGAACTATGCGGATAAGCATAAGAAGGATCTCTAGTTCGAGGTTGGCGCCTTGGTGTATCTCAAGATGATTACCTTCAAAGGACGGGTCAAGATTTCTGGTAGAGGGAAATTAGATCCGAGGTACTTGGGTTCGTTTAAGATCATAGAATGAGTTGGCATGGTGGCATATAAGTTGGATTTGCCTGCCAAGATGGATGTGTTTCACAACGTGTTCCATGTCTCTCAACTCTGGAAATGTCTGATGGACCAAGATATCGTCCTTCCTGTTATTCCTGATATTCTAGGTCCAAACCTAACCTTAGAAACAAGGTCGGATTGAATCGTAGACATGATGGAAAAGGCAACAAGGAAGAAGACGGTCCAAAATGGTCAAGGTCGTTTGGGACTGTAATGGGAAATATATCAACACTTAAGAAACATAAGCAAGAATGAAGGTGGTGTATCCTGAGGGTTTTAATCAGTTTGTTTCTAAGGAAACATTCGAATTGGATTCAAGGTCGAATCCATCACAAGGAGGGAGACTTGTCACATCCTCGATCCTAGATAAGGATCATGTGATTGGTTCGAAGAAAGGAGCTGCATATCGTTCTGATCAAGAGGCAGGTGTTCCATGGTCAGATAGGGTTAAGTAGTAGAGAACTTAACCCAATTATAGGGAAAGAAACGAGTTAAAGGAGTTGGGCGAGTGTTGTGGTAGCTGGGCGAAGTAAACGACTAGCTCAACCAGCTAAACGTAGCTCGACCAAGCTCAGTCCAGCTAAGCCAAACTTAAGTCAGCTCATTCAGCTGAGCTACCAGCTCACTCATCTGGACCAGCTGGGGATCAGCTCAACTCAGTTGAACGGAGTGTTTGGGTCTTGGGCAATTGGCCCGGGTCTGGGCCGGTGGCGGGCCGGTTGGTCCGACCATGGTGGCTCGGGTCTGGTGGACTCTTGGGTAAGGCCGTGGGCCAAGCCTGGAGGGTTTGGGTTTCTGTTTGGGCTTGATATCGACCCAAGAAAGAGTGGTTGTGGGCGAAGGGGTGCATGCAACTAAAGGGTACAACCTATCGACCAAGTCTTGCATGTTCGAGGGGAAAGTCATGGCCGATCATTCTCTATAAATAGGGACCCTCTCTGTCGATTTCTATCATCAGTTTCCAGAGTAAAAACTCAGAGAAATACCGTGAGAGGGAAAGAGAGAGATATTCCAGCCAAGTAGAAGGCTGATTTGGGTGGTTGTTTTCCAGCGAGTTCATTCGTTTGGAGAAGACATTTCCGATCAAGGATGGGAGGATCTAACAAAGGGAAGAACGTGGAGAACCCATGGGTTGGTTCCAAGGTACATGATGAACCAGCGATCCATAAAGCTAGACGGACGGTCCCTTTGGCCGAGTCTCTAGTCCAATTGGGTTGATGGTTACATCTGATTTCTCTTAATCTATTTCCATTCCTTCTTTTTCTCTTTTTGATTTTACACGAAGGGTTGTGGTGGTTGGGTCCAAGGGTTTCGACCCTAGACTTGATGCGTACACACCCAACCCGCAAACCTAGACCGTGGGTTGGTTATGCGGATCAGTCTGAATCGTTCCAAAGAAGGGACGGTTAGGCTGGACGGTTGGAACATCCCAAAGGGTACGAGTGCCAAGAGTCACGAGTCATCAAAGGTTGTGAGTTATCAAAGGGTGCAAGTAACCAAAAGGCACGAGATGCCAAAGGTTGCGAGTATCAAAGGGTACGAGGACCAAGAGGTGCCATCGACCAAAAGGTGCCATCGGCCAAGGGGTGCATGTTCCAAACGGTATCATTGGATATGGTTCTGTCTGATCCATATGATTCAGTCCATGGCTTGTATAGCCAGGACATAGACACGGTTCGTTTAACCGGAGTAATGAGTCGCAAGGTCCAATCGGTTGTCCAAACAATTCGAATGGGATTGGGGTCTTACTCGGTTGTATGGATCCATGCTTAAAGCCGGATCAGGTAAGGAAGTCATGGGGCGCATGAGCCGGACTTCAAGAGTGGCCGGTTGAACCTAGACTCTATCCGGATAAGCGGATTGGCCTAAAGGGACAATACGGTTCTGGTCATGTTCTATTGTCTTGTTTGGACTGTCTATCTATTCCAAAGTCGTGTGGGGTGGTTGGTTGATCGACTTGGGATATGGTGGATAGTTTCTCTGTTTATTCTATGATTATATAGATTGAGGAGGAACCAAGCCAAGCATTGTAGGATCAACCGTTCTGTCTTAGGTTAAGATTAATGCTTATGCTGGTCATGGTTTATGAACTGAGGATGATCGTGGTCAAGCCAAGGAGCCATGAAGACTCTATCACTGAGAGACTGTGTGGCGTGTGGTTAGATGATGGTAGGGATGAGTTGCTTATCGTATATGAGACTTATAGTAAACTATGTATTGGATCACATAACATTAAGTAGTCACAAAGTAATTCATTCCATATTCTCTATCTTGTCGATTGTTTACGAACCTCATATCTTCGAATATGACTTAGTAAATAATCGATTAAAACTTAATCAAGCAAGCTATGTTTTTGGAAAGTAAGCCTAAGGGTCCAGTTTGGTCGAATGGCCAGAATCGGGTCTTACAATCTACATATTTCTGCATGACTTGGAGGGCCATCTACGTATTTCAGCATGTGAGAAGTTAGGTGCTCATGGGACTGTAATCCCTCATCCAGCTATTGAAGCTCAAGATGTCGCAGCTGCAGAAGTTGTTGCAGTTGCTGAAGATGATTTGGTTGTTCAACTAAGAATGTTGGCTGAATACAATAGGCATGATTGGTACTACGCCAACAGATCCGCCATTTGTCCTCCTGCTTTCAAGAGGAAATTTTTTGAATCGAAGTGAGCATACTTAAACCTTGTGAGACAGCAGCCTTATCATTGTCTTCAACATGAGCATCCTATGGACCATCTTGAGAGGTTTGAGGATTTGGTATTAGCTATTAAGGCTAATGAAGTCCATGAGCACTGTAACTGTCCGCCCTGCAAGCTATTACAATACGCTCTTGTTGGAGATTCTTTCTATTGACTCAAACAGATACCACCAAGATATCTTCTGCATGTTTCAACAGATGTGTCACTAAATCTCCAACCAATCAATCTCTTTGCATTTGGCACAACAAACGAATTGGAAACATAGTTTATTAACACATTAAAATATCATGCACATTGAATTTAGATCATGTTATAAACCCAAAAAATCACAATCAATCTCTTTGAAACCAGAACTAATTCATAACTATCATAAAAATTTATCATTGCACCAGCATTGTCGAAGTCACCATAGTAGTTAGGAGCAAGAATATAATAGCAAGCTGTCGATCTAGAAAAAGTCAAAACCATTCTCTACAACCCGTGTGAGAAAAGAAAAGAAAAGAAAATAAAAAGGTTTATATTATAAATTCCACAAGTTGTTTAGTGAAAAAGAAACATAACCATTGTGTAGTAGACTAACATGTTGAGCATTACAGATGAGATCCTTATCGTTCTTTGTTAGAAACTCATCGATTTTTTCATATCCAAACGTGTAATAGATTCCATGGTGGTTCATCCACCAGACTTTGACATCTTTGCTTGATCAGAACAAAGCAGATCACAGAGCTGACCATATTCTGGAACATCAGTTGGTCGTTTAATGGTCGTAATCTGCGGCTGTCAAATAAGGAGAAAGGCCACTATGCATGCATAATATCATTTCGCTGTTGCAGCAGCTACGAGAGGCATTTAAAATAATCTGTAAACACTTTCAAGAGTCTCACACTGAATCGACAGTTTAATCCATCGTAGAATCCGTAGATTCTGTTGACGCCTGATGGAAGCTCATTCGTTGTTTCCTCTTAGAAGGAGAAGGTTTTTGGGTATTTGGTTTTTAGGGAAGTAGAAGACAGATTGTCTCAAACTCTGCTACCTTGGTCCACATAATCTCCTAAGAATAAATAGTTAGCTGTAGGAGGGAAGCCTTTGTATACAAACAGCCTCAACAGACCCGAGTATTGCCCATGAATATCACCAGGAAAAAAACCATTACAAATCCGTGTGACTTTAAGAGACCAATGAGACACATCAGCATATATGTTCTTTGTAAAAAATACCAGACAAAAGCAATCCTAGGTTACATCAAGCGGCTACAATACTCATCTAATCCTTGCAAAACAATAGTTTAAGCTCCATAAACTTTTCACCATGTCTCAACCAAAACTTAGAGACATTTAAGTGATCTTTATGAGTCATTTAACCTCTCCCTGTTTTGAGATGATCTGCTGCAATCAGATGATTGATTAAACATATTTGCCTCTCTTAGCTACTCCACAAATCCACCTAAAAAAAACTTTTTATTTTGTTCTTCCTTGTCTATAACATAACCAAACACACAGTCACATTCTGGCTAGAACCAATTCATGTTTCACAAAAACCTACTCAAAACAGATAAAAATAAAAACACTTTCTTTGGGGGAGCTGATCTAAAAAAAAACGTTTGGAAACTTAGAGCCATGAAAGCAATCATCTAGAACTCGGATTCCAAAAAAACATAGAAAAAGATCAAAAGGAAAAAGATTGATTACCGTAGATTTTGATGGAGCTTCGAGCTCAAGGATGTTAGGTCGTGGTGAATCAGGTGAAATATATATATGATGATAAATATAGGGTAATAAGCTGAGGGAATCGCAACATGGCTATGGAGAACTATAACAGAAGAGGGACATACATTTTCGTTACAAAGGAAGCTATCAATTCCCAAAAGAAGAGAGAGATTATTAAATGCTTTAGAGTGGGAAGAGGGAACCAAGCATGTAAAAGCTAGGAATAAAGGAGATAGAATATGAAGACGTAAAGGTGAGCTAGGTGGTGTTCTCGAGTTGCAGAGAAATTGCGGCTGGAGGCGTAGAAATTGCGGCTTCGGGATTAGTCTGGGCCTTCTGGGTCTGGGATACCCCCAGGTTAAACAAAAAAAAAAAGAAAGAGTAAACCTAATTATTATGGGTTTCTAATCTTTTCCTTCAAGCCCACACGAGTTCATGAACCAGATAGATCCTTAACCTATTCACTTTTTTTCATTTTCAGATTATTAAAAAAAAATTCAATCAATCGTGGGCCGGCACGTATCACAAACAGTGTAAGGATCAATCCTTATTTAGAGATTTTAATGATCAAATCCTTAACTTTTAGTGAGGTCTACCTATTATTTAATTATTTTTTCCCTAAAGATTCCCCTTAATGACTCCCCATTGTGGGTGTTTTAAGACCCCCAAATGCAATAAAAATGAAATCTCACCAAAAGCCCACCAAACATTTGGAAGAAGTGAATTTGTTGGTTTTTTATGGGTGCTGATGTGGTGCAAAACGCCCCTTCATCCTTGCTTAGCTGGACACCCTAAGGAAAGAGACAAACCAACTTTATTATAATAGATAGATAGATTGTTATAAACGTGAAGAAAAGGGATGTCAATTATATACGCACCCGAAAATTAACAGTGTGAAAAAAATTACACAAGTCCATTGTCACTATGCGTACATAAAAACTTTTACTTTTTTACTTCATATATAAAACAACTAGATGAAATGCACACCATTATCTTCCTCCTTTTAATTATAATTATTATTTCTCGCATTTATTCGTGATCCATATTATCTTTATTCTTTGTGTATAAAATTTTATATTTATTTAAATTTTCCGATATAATAAAACTATAATATTATTAACACGATCATTTTCCGATTCAATAAAATTATATGTATCATATGTACCATGTTATAATAGCCAATATACAATATATAATATTATTTATTATTTTATATTAGTTATTTTACCGCACCATTCTTAACTTATATTAATGTTGATGGTTTACCGCCTCGTTATTACACTGTGATTGCTAGTACCAAATTTATTATTAATAGGGGTTATTTGTGAATTACCAAAAATCATAATTGAAATTTTAGAGAAAGATCTATATGTTATG
>CAJHQP010011126.1:0-16211 GCA_905132765.1 Moricandia arvensis
GAGGAAGGCTTATGAAGAGGAGAGGAAATGGTTTGGATCAGTCCGTACATGTCCGTACAACTAGGCCGTACAGGCCGTACAACTTGACCGTACAAGTGGGTGAAGAAGTTTACCGCGGGCGAGGAAAGTTACCCGGGTAAGAGTAACTCGACCCAGAGTTACTCTTACTAGTTACCAAGCAAACCAAGCTTGACTGAGGCGCGCGTTTGACAGGCTTGCTAGTGCTGGAAGAGCATCTGGTCAAGATGCCAAAGGAATCTCGCGTGTGAAGCTTTCCAGCCACAAGAATTCAAACGGGACGCTCCTTGGTCTTTGACTCCACACGCCTGTTGAAAAAGCTTATCCAGAAACCTTATCCTGTATCCGTTGTAGGGCTTTACTCTTCCTCTATAAATTTGTAACCTCTGTTCATTAATCATAACACGAAATATTCAGTCTCCTCTCTTAGTCTCTCTCAATGGTTTCTAGTCTTTCTCGTCGAGTCTCGTCTTCTTTAGTCTAAATCTCTCTCTGAATCTCTTATTCTCTTCTTATTCTCTTAATCTCTATCAATCTTTCAATGTCTTGACACCAGGAGAACAGAGAAATAAACTAGAAGCCAAGAGTGTCAAGGGAATGTTCATAGGCTATTCACACACGCAGAAAGGGTACAAGTGCTACATCCCTGAATCAAGAAGGGTTATGGTTTCAAGGGATGTGAAGTTTGTGGAATCAAAAGGGTACTATACTGAGAAGAGTTGGGAAAGCCTTAGAGATCTCTCACATGGACCCTCTGATAGGGCAAACAATCTGCGCATCATTATGGAGAGCCTAGGTATCACTCAGCCTCATGCCAGTGAGGAACCAAGGAGATCACCTACTTCTTCAGTGACTGAAAGATTTGGAGAGGAAGCTACACCAGTAGACCATCCTGATCCTGAGGGGACACTGAACCTGAATCAAAACAACAAAGGGAAGATGATTCAGCAACAACACATGATCAAGATGGACTACATGAATCTGAACCTGACCAGTCTAGTGAAGATCAAGATCAGGGAGAGCATGTAGAGACAGGGGTTGAAGAGCAACAGATTCAACCACTAAGGAGAAGTACCAGGATAAGGAAAGATCCATCCCATTGGATCAACACCAGAGTATACTTCAACAACAAGGCAGTAGCACATCCCATACAAGCAACCTGCTCAATGGCATACTATCCTCAAGAACACCAAGCCTTCATCAGCAACCTGGATCAAGAGTACATTCCAAGGTCTTATGAAGAGGCAATGGCACTGGATGGATGGAGAGAGTCAGTTGGAGATGAGATCAATGCCATGATCAAGAATGATACTTGGTATGAAACTGAGCTCCCCAAAGGAAAGAAGGCTGTGACAAGTCGCCTAATCTTCACCATCAAGTACCTAGCCAATGGAAAGCCAGAAAGGAAGAAGACAAGGCTAGTTGCAAGGGGATACACCCAAGTCTATGGAGAAGACTATCTGGATACATTTGCACCAGTAGCCAAACTTCATACCATAAGGGTTGTTCTCTAATTAGCTGTCAACCTGGAATGGGATCTATGGCAAATGGATGTTAAGAATGCATTCCTACAAGGTGAATTAGAGGATGAAGTATATATGCGTCCTCCTCCTGGCTTAGAAGACATGGTGAAACCAGGGAATGTATTGAGACTAAAGAAGGCTATCTATGGACTGAAGCAATCCCCTAGAGCTTGGTACCACAAGCTGAGCACAACCTTGAATGGAAGAGGATTCAAGAAATCAGAAGCAGACCACACTCTCTTTACTCTCTCAAGTCAGCAAGGAATGGTGGTGATCCTTGTCTATGTGGATGACATAATTATCACAGGAAGTGACAAGGAAGGTATTAACTCAACCAAAGCTTTTCTTAAATCTTCATTTGATATCAAAGATTTGGGTAAGTTAAAGTACTTCCTAGGGATTGAAATATGTCACTCTAATGAGGGGCTATTTTTATCCCAAAGGAAGTACACACTTGATCTTTTAAATGAGGCAGGAAAGCTTGGAGGAAGAGTAGCCAAAACACCACTTGAAGAGGGATACAAAGTATTGCGTGAGGAGGAGTTTGAAGATGAGGCATTTGAGGATGTCAAACTCTATAGGAAAATGGTTGGGAAGCTGATCTATCTAACCATTACACGACCAGACATCTGCTTTGCTGTGAATCAAGTCAGCCAGAATATGCAAACACCTAAAGTCCATCACTGGAATATGGTGGAAAGGATTCTAAGGTATCTAAGGGAAGCTCCGGGTCAAGGTATATGGATGGGCTGCAACAAGAGCACAGAAATTGTGGGATATTGTGATGCAGACTGGGTGATGCAACCATGGCTAAACCAGGAGCTGAATTGGACCAGAACAGGCTATCTAAGGAGAACCAGACGAGTTTGGATGAGCTGATTGAGTTGGATGAGAGTGTGAACGAGCTGGATGAGAGTGTGAACGAGCTGGATGAGAGTGTGAACGAGCTGGATAAGAGTGTGGACGAGCTGAACCAGCTCAGTGATACTTCACTACCAAGAGCTGAGCTGATTATGAGTGACACTCCACCTGGTTTTGGACTAGCTGAAAAGCAGCCTAACCACCAAAATGGACCAAGTCAATTTCAACCATTTTGGGCCAAGGATGGATCAGATCCATCTTCTCTTGCCAAACCATTGATCCAAGAAGACCAAGACCCATTTCTGCTCTCTAAGGGCCCAGTCACGAGATCACAGACCCAAAGGCTGAAGAAAGCCATTTCTTGCTTGGTTTATTCTGATCCAGAATCAAGCCCAATCGAAAATGAAGTCAAAGAGCCAACCAAACTTTTCACATACTCAGTCTTTGGTCTACTCTAGTTTTTATGATTTCTTTCTTGTTTTCCCCAAGTCCTTAGAGTGATTTGTATTCCTTCTTCTCCTACAAATACTCTGTGTCGATTCTGAATAAAAATCAATCACTTTTGTTATCAAATTCTCTCTTTCAAACTGTGATTTCTTTGTTCATCTTTGAACATTGTTTGCCTAGGAGTTGGTTCTCTGCAAGGCTTAATCGCCATTAGATCATTGTTTGTGTGGGTAAACCATACGATCTCTTGGCATTCTACACAAGTTCTGGTCAGTCCATAGATCAGTTCTGAAGATCATCTATTCGAGTCCATTCCAACAAGTTCAAGTTCAAACCATCATCTGTCCTGCGTGTGATCATACCAGGCAGAAAGTGTCTCTTCAAATCACCCTCAAGATCAATCAGGGAAACAAAACCAGAAGGTTTGCATCAAGTGGTATCAGAGCAGTTTGAGGGCTTCTGATTTGTTGGGTTTGATTTCGAAATGTCTTTCTCTGTTTGGGAACCTATTTTTCTGATCTATTCATCTTCTCTGTCGAGTCTCTTTTTCTTCTCTATATATCTGTTGTTCTGCAAGGAGGCCAACCAGTTTATTAAAAAAAAAAAGTAACAAGAGGCTGAAGAGAAATCCAGCCAGACTGAAGAGAAATCCAGCCAGACTGAAGAGAAATCCAGTCTCTGGTGGTAAAGCTCCTTGCAACCAAAAATCTTGCAATCTCTCTATCTTGTTCTGTTCTGGGGTAGGGAATCACTCTGTTGGCGTGTCTTTGTTTACTGCTGAGCTATTGGAATCACAGAAAACACTTAAAACTTGAGAGAAACACTTGAGAGCAGTGAGGCTTCGTCTATCTTTAACTACACTAATCTTTCTTTTTTTGAGTCTTCATAGGAAACCATGTCTGATGGCAGCAGGGATGACAATGAAACACCACCCTACAAGTTGGATAAAGTTCAAATGGAGGCCATGATGGCTTATATGATGAAAGAAATGGAAAAGAAGTGGGAATTTGAGAAAGGTGCTACTAACAATGTTTTGGGTTCTTCTTCTCAGGTTAGGAAAGCAGCAAGGGAGAAAAGAAGAGGCAAAAGGGTTATTCAACAAGAGCATGAGCTTATTGATTCTTCTTCTGGCCGCAGCACTGATAGAGATAGGGAATCAAGGCTCTCCAAGGCAGACTCCTTACCAAAATCTCATTATCGCCAAAGAACCAGAGAGAGGACTGATGGTAGCCTTGGTAATCTCAAGCTGAGGATTCCATCATTCAGTGGCAGTGGAGATCCGGATGCATACCTGGAATGGGAGAAGAGAATGGAGCTTGTCTTTGATTGCCAAAACTTTTCAGAAACAAGGAAGGTCAGGCTTGCTGTTACTGAATTCAATGGGTACGCCCTTCATTGGTGGGATCAGGTTGTATCCACTAGAAGAAGGACAGGGGAAGCACAAGTTGCATCCTGGTATGAATTGAAAGCTATCATGTTGGATTTTCACCAGAGTATGTGTATCTGGGTTTGTGTGTGATGAACAAGCCTTTAAGGCAATGATGAACACGAAATGAAGAAGAGAATGGGTTCTGGTTTACTTGTGTGAACTTGAATCAGAATC
Source organism: Moricandia arvensis (assembly GCA_905132765.1). Classification (NCBI taxonomy): domain Eukaryota; kingdom Viridiplantae; phylum Streptophyta; class Magnoliopsida; order Brassicales; family Brassicaceae; genus Moricandia; species Moricandia arvensis. The sequence continues at coordinate 4,453 of CAJHQP010011126.1, forward strand.
AGAGACTAAGAGAGACTAAGAGAGATTAAAAGACTAAGAAAGGGGAAGACTTGAGAGGGATTCGAATCAAGAACACAACAAGCTTTATTTCTGAAGTGGAGAGGGGTTTTCCCCCTTTCTCCCTTGAATAATAAACTCGACAGGATACACAATATATAGAGAGAGATGGAAGGCTACACGGATCAAAACCCTAAGGAATAAGCATGTGAAGTCAAGGTAACCAGGCTGGTTAATTTGAAACTTGTGGCTCAGAAGCTCCACACGTTTGGACAGGCTGGAAAGGCTCTTCCTTTGCTTTTGGGCGGATGGATAAGGTTTCTTATCCATAAACGGCTCCTTTCTTCCTTCTTCCTTCCTTTGGTGAGTGGATAAGGTTATCCACACCTTGGCTCCTTCCTGGAAGCTCCCTTGGCCGAATATACCAAGGCATCTTCCTTTGGTCGCCTAAACCCTTCCTTTACACCCAAGATTGATCTTCACTTCAAACCCTAACCCTTCCTTGCTTCAAAAGTCTTGAAGCTTCCTTGGCAAACACGTCTTGGTCATTTTAGGGTCCCTTGATGTGCCCTAACCTTCCCAAGACTCAAAACAACTTCTAAGATCAAATGGTCGAGTATTTGATGTTTCTGGGTCGAGTCTGGTCCGTACGGATCCGTACAGGCCGTACAGGCCGTACAGTCCGTACGGCCATCCGTACAACTCACCCAAACATTGCCCATTTGATTCCTACTCTTCACCATAGCTTCCCAAGGTCTTCCTTAGACTTCTCATTGATGTTCCTCAGTCTCTTGCACACTTAGAAGCTGTCCACAGCCTTCTCCATACTCGTTGCACAAGATCCTTCACACCACACTATCTTCTTTGCTTCCATCTCATCTCTCATAAGTTTCATTGTGTATCTCTTCAAGTTAACACTCCCCCTCAAGCTTGACTCTAGTGATCCTAAGTCAAGCTTGGAACCTTGAAGTCACTCCTCATTAAAAACCTTATGAGAGAAAACCCTCCTTAGGGATAAAACCCTCATAAGGAAAAGAGTAAGCTCCTTCAAGGCCTAGGGATTGGCCAGTGAGTTCTTTGTGTCTCAACCAGTGTGGTGGACACAAAGAACTCTGGATCATGGCCCTCACTGTGGTGCAAGTCTGGACCGACTCTCATTGCACACCACTACCTCTTCTTGAGCTCATCTAGCTCATATCATACTGATCTTGGTCTCTCCCCCTTTCACCCAACTTCTTGTTGGGTTAAGTGCTCGGATTACCAAGATACAAACTCCATTGAGTACCATCTTCTTTCTCTGCCTTGGTTGCTTCTTCTTCTTGAATAACCACCAAGGACTCCATCTTCACAGATCATTGAAGCTTCTCAATACTCCCCCTCAAGCTTGACCATGTGGAACAAGTCAAGCTTGGAAGGACAGCTTCATGATCTTGATCAACACACCAGTGCCCACTCCTTTCTGATCTCGCCACCTTGAATGGAATGCTGGAAGATACCTCAGCTAACTCTTCAACCACCTCACTTCAGAAGCCGCATTGTAGAGTCACCTTCTTCTTCACACAGCCAAGAGTGCTCTGACCACTCTCTTGTCTAGACTCGCCAATGTCTAAACCCGGATGGCTCCATCTTCTATTCCTGGTGCAATGGTGAGGAGGAACCAGGTCTTGAACTTAGATCATCAGGTAGCTCACTCAAGTCCCCACCTCAAGCTTGAATTGAGTCTAGGTTCAAGCTTGAAAGTGAGCCTGAATGAGCATTCAAACCAGGAGCACACCACCCCAACAGCTGCGCTTAAACCACTGGTCCACCTCCATGTCTTCAGCTTCAAGTACCCATGGATCACCGGCCTCCTCAAGCTTCAGTGATGACCTTCTCTTCTTCTTGTGTGCCTTGAACCAGGAGCTCAACAACCTTCATGGTCTGCGCTTCTTATAACCGGCTACTGCACCAAGAACCTTCCCATTGCTCCACACAATGGACCAAGCCTTCCTCTTGTTCCGGATTGGTGTTGAACAAGAGACACTCCATGTGAACCTGAAACAACACTCAAACTCCAAGCAAGATAAGACACCTTTGCATTGGGATCAAACCTTGACTAATCATCAAGTTTGATCACCAATGTCACAAGCTTTGCACTTAGACAGCATCTCATTATCATTGAGATCCATCTAATGCAAGCTTACCACTCTCTAAATGCTATCACAAAGCACTTAGGCAACCAAACCCTGCCTTAAACGACCCTTAGACATCAGTCTAGGTGTCTCAACCTTAAGGCAGCCACAATGACAAGAGTATGCAACAGCCTTAACCCATTTACTTCATGAATGCAAAACGGATTAGATACAACTATCTATCATCCTAGCAAGACATTCATAAGAACAGAGACTAAGCATCAATGCCATTTCCAAACACCAGACCCAAATGCTTCACTTTAATCAGTTTCTATTCATGTATGCAAGCAGATTCAGAACATGCTATCTAATATCATGTCAAGCAACATTTAGAACTGGAGTAAGCACTTTAAACACTCAACCATTCAAAACGAGTCATCTAAACATCCTGGGATAGATCCTAAACAATCATATTTAGCAATCTTAACACATCCTCAGGTCTCAAACACATCACACAACACATTCAGTTCATAAAGTATCAAGCTTTATAACAAGGGACAGTAGGTTCTTACAAACAAGGAACTAGTGTTAGTTCCTTGAACACCTTTGATTCATGGCAAGATCAGGAGCTCTTGGTTGCGACCCAACACCTCCTTCCTCCATGGACCTTCCCTTGGACTCTCCATGCCCAAAGTCCCCACCTTTCTTCATACTTTGGTCGCCCCCACCAGTAACAAGGTGAAAGCTTTCACCTTTCTTCCTGGTCTTTGAATAAGAACACGCCTTGGACTTGATTTGATGAAGAGGGTAGCTAATCCACTCCATAACTCCTGGATCCGAGGCTCTCCTTTCTTCTGGACGGTATGAGAGAGTATGGGACTTCAAGAACAGCTTCTGGGTTTATGGATGAACACCTTCTTGTAGAGGATGAACCGGCTGGAAAGGAAGCTCCTTTCTGGGTTTTGATGGCAGGAGAGAAAGCCTTGATCTTTGCGGAAGCTAGACACCAAGTTCTGATGAACCTGGCTCTGATACCATGTTGGATTTTCACCAGAGTATGTGTATCTGGGTTTGTGTGTGATGAACAAGCCTTTAAGGCAATGATGAACACGAAATGAAGAAGAGAATGGGTTCTGGTTTACTTGTGTGAACTTGAATCAGAATCAGAGACTAAGAGAGACTAAGAGAGATTAAAAGACTAAGAAAGGGGAAGACTTGAGAGGGATTCGAATCAAGAACACAACAAGCTTTATTTCTGAAGTGGAGAGGGGTTTTCCCCCTTTCTCCCTTGAATAATAAACTCGACAGGATACACAATATATAGAGAGAGATGGAAGGCTACACGGATCAAAACCCTAAGGAATAAGCATGTGAAGTCAAGGTAACCAGGCTGGTTAATTTGAAACTTGTGGCTCAGAAGCTCCACACGTTTGGACAGGCTGGAAAGGCTCTTCCTTTGCTTTTGGGCGGATGGATAAGGTTTCTTATCCATAAACGGCTCCTTTCTTCCTTCTTCCTTCCTTTGGTGAGTGGATAAGGTTATCCACACCTTGGCTCCTTCCTGGAAGCTCCCTGGCCGAATATACCAAGGCATCTTCCTTTGGTCGCCTAAACCCTTCCTTTACACCCAAGATTGATCTTCACTTCAAACCCTAACCCTTCCTTGCTTCAAAAGTCTTGAAGCTTCCTTGGCAAACACGTCTTGGTCATTTTAGGGTCCCTTGATGTGCCCTAACCTTCCCAAGACTCAAAACAACTTCTAAGATCAAATGGTCGAGTATTTGATGTTTCTGGGTCGAGTCTGGTCCGTACGGATCCGTACAGGCCGTACAGGCCGTACAGTCCGTACGGCCATCCGTACAACTCACCCAAACATTGCCCATTTGATTCCTACTCTTCACCATAGCTTCCCAAGGTCTTCCTTAGACTTCTCATTGATGTTCCTCAGTCTCTTGCACACTTAGAAGCTGTCCACAGCCTTCTCCATACTCGTTGCACAAGATCCTTCACACCACACTATCTTCTTTGCTTCCATCTCATCTCTCATAAGTTTCATTGTGTATCTCTTCAAGTTAACACTCCCCCTCAAGCTTGACTCTAGTGATCCTAAGTCAAGCTTGGAACCTTGAAGTCACTCCTCATTAAAAACCTTATGAGAGAAAACCCTCCTTAGGGATAAAACCCTCATAAGGAAAAGAGTAAGCTCCTTCAAGGCCTAGGGATTGGCCAGTGAGTTCTTTGTGTCTCAACCAGTGTGGTGGACACAAAGAACTCTGGATCATGGCCCTCACTGTGGTGCAAGTCTGGACCGACTCTCATTGCACACCACTACCTCTTCTTGAGCTCATCTAGCTCATATCATACTGATCTTGGTCTCTCCCCCTTTCACCCAACTTCTTGTTGGGTTAAGTGCTCGGATTACCAAGATACAAACTCCATTGAGTACCATCTTCTTTCTCTGCCTTGGTTGCTTCTTCTTCTTGAATAACCACCAAGGACTCCATCTTCACAGATCATTGAAGCTTCTCAATATATCATGAAGAAGAGGTTTGTGCCTAGTCATTACAGCAGAGAGGTCCATCAAAAGCGTAGGAGACTTACTCAAGGAGGCAAAAGTGTAGAAGGGTACTATCAAGAGATGGAAACACTCATGATCAAAGCTGCCATAGACGAGGATCCAGAGGCAACCATGGCTCGTTTCCAAGCTGGTCTCAACCAAGATATACAAGACAGATTGGAACTACAGGAGTATGAGGATGTCTATGAACTTCTACACAAGGCTATTCTCATTGAACAGCAGCAAAAGAGGAAGTCTACTCCAAAAGGCTCTTATGGGAACGCCTACAGATCCAATGCCAAGGAAGAAAAGTCTTTTGTCAAGCCAAACGAAGGATCAAAAGGGTTTCAGCGTGACCTGGACAAAGCCAAAGCACCAGCCACAAGATCCAGAGATGTGAAGTGTTTCAAATGTCATGGTATTGGCCATTATGCCAATGAATGCACCAACAAAAAGGTGATGATTCTCTTGGAGAACAGTGAGATGGTATCTGAGGAAGAAAAGGATCAAGGATCTGTAGAAGAAGCCATTGACTATCCAGTGCGTGGGGAACTCCTGGTCACAAGAAGATCCTTGAAGGTTCAGACCAAACCAGAAGATAATGATCAAAGGGAGAATCTCTTTCATACTTGTTGTAGAGTTTATGATAAGGTTTGTAGTCTGATTATTGATGGTGGAAGTTGTACTAACGTGGCTAGTGAATCTCTTGTAGAAAAGCCTGGACTTAAGACTGGAAAGCATCCTAAACCATACCTTCTCCAATGGCTGAATGAAGATGGGGAGCTAAAGGTTACAGAACAGGTCATGGTATCTATAACCATTGGCAAGTACCAAGATGAGATAGTTTGTGATGTCTTGCCCATGGATTCTAGCCACATCTTGTTGGGGAGGCCGTGGCAATATGACAAGAAAGCCATTCATGATGGTTTCACAAACCGCCATTCTTTCACTCATAGAGATAAGAAGATTATACTTGCCCCCTTATCACCACAGGAAGTACATGAGGACCAAGTGCAGTTAAAGCAAAGAAGGCAAGAAGCAAAGAACAAAGACAAACAGAAAGATAAACAGGAGGTACACCTCATGGCCAAAAACAATGAGGTTAAGAAAGCTATGTACCTTCAACAATCTATGCTTTTGTTTGTTTTTAAAGGTGCACTAATGTCTTCTGCTGACTTGGAACCGGTGCTACCGAGTGAGCTTGAGTTTCTTTTGCAGGAGTATGCTGATGTATTTTCAGAAGAAAGGCCAAATGAATTGCCTCCAATCCGTGGGATTGAACACCAAATAGACTTTGTGCCTGGAGCTTCATTACCAAACAGACCAGCCTATAGAACCAATCCTGAAGAAACCAAGGAACTCCAGAGGCAGGTTGATGAACTGATGAAGAAAGGACACATTAGAGAGAGTATGAGTCCATGTGCTGTACCAGTTCTGTTAGTGCCAAAGAAGGATGGAAGCTGGCGCATGTGTGTAGATTGCAGAGCCATCAACCACATCACTGTAAAGTACAGACATCCTATTCCTAGACTTGATGATATGCTTGATGAATTGCATGGGTCTTGCATTTTTTCTAAAATTGATTTAAAGAGTGGATATCATCAGATTAGGATGAAAGAAGGTGATGAGTGGAAAACTGCTTTTAAGACTAAGCATGGCTTGTATGAGTGGCTTGTAATGCCCTTTGGACTCACTAATGCACCGAGTACTTTCATGAGGTTAATGAATCATGTCCTAAGAGCTTACATAGGTCACTTTGTGGTTGTTTATTTTGATGATATCCTGATCTATAGCAAGAGTATTCATGAGCATGTAGATCATCTTAAATCTGTACTTGAAGTGCTTAGAAAGGAATCACTGTATGCTAACTCCCACAAGTGCACTTTTGGAGCAAATCACCTTGTGTTTCTAGGTTTTGTTGTTACAGCTCAGGGAATCAAGGTTGATGAAGAAAAGATCAAAGCTATCAAAGATTGGCCAACTCCAACGAGTGTTAGTGAAGTAAAAAGCTTCCATGGACTAGCTGGCTTCTATAGGAGGTTTGTAAAAGACTTCAGCACCATTGCAGCACCTCTTACTGAAGTTATCAAGAAGAATGTGGGTTTTAAATGGGGAAAGGAGCAAGATGAGGCATTCCAAAACCTGAAAGGGAAGTTGACTAATGCTCCTTTGTTAGCCCTTCCTGATTTTACCAAAACTTTTGAAGTCGAGTGTGATGCTTCTGGTGTAGGTATTGGAGCTGTGCTAATGCAAGAAAGAAGACCAATTGCCTATTTCAGTGAGAAACTCGGAGGAGCTATGCTGAACTATCCAACCTATGACAAGGAATTCTATGCCTTGATCCGAGCTCTAGAGACATGGCAACATTACCTTTGGCCAAAGCAGTTTGTGATCCATACTGATCATGAATCTCTCAAGCATCTGAAGGGGCAGCACAAGCTGAACAAACGACATGCCAAGTGGGTAGAGTTTCTTGAGACCTTTCCTTATGTGATTCACTACAAACAAGGTAAAGAGAATATAGTGGCTGATGCACTATCCAGTGTTAATTTAAGAGAATAATGTGAATTTAGGACTAGAACATGATGAACTTGCTCAAGAACAGCAAGAACAAGAGAGAGAATGGAGAGAATCCGTGAGAATAGCAAGAGAGAAGTGAGAATATGTTTTTATTCAACTTGTTTTAGTTTCTGCTGGAATACAAGCTTAAATAGACAAGGGAAGGCAGACAAGAAAACATTCTAGGGAATAAACTCAGAGACCCATGCTGTAATAAACTAAGTGACCCATGCTGGAATAAACTAATGCCCATACTGAATGTGCCCATAGGGGACAGGTCCCAATTGATGGCAGAACCCATACTGAGTGTCTTCTGCACGTGAATTAGCTCCCCATAGTCTTCTTAGTTTATTTCAAGTGTCTCTCCTCTTGCAAGTCACGTTAGGTCTCTTTTCTTTGCTTGCAAGTCACGTTAGGTCACTAGGTTGTATAGACATTCTTGACTCCCAAGTTATCTTGAATCCTTGATAACTCATATCCTCTTACATCTTATTTCTTCATCTCAACACTCCCCCTCAAGCTTGACCATAGGGACTGGTCAAGCTTGGAAACCATGAAGCATTCCCTCATTAAAACCTTTAGCTTAGAAAAAAACCACTTGGGAGAAAACTAAGCCAAGGAAAAAGAGTAGAACACCTCATGGCTAAGAGGATCAGTGAGATGGGATATCCATGAGTCCAAGCTTTGAATGAATGAACTCACAGACCTTTGTGCTTGCTGCCTTGGTGAAGATGTCGGCTAACTGGTCTTCACTTCTAGTGTAGCAAGGCAATATAAGTTTCTGCTCCACAGCTTGTCTAACCTTATGGCAATCCACCTCAATGTGTTTAGTCCTCTCATGAAACACACTGTTGGATGCTATATGAATGGCAGCCTGGTTGTCGCAGTGCATTGTGATGGGTGTTGTAGTCTCAATCTCCAAGTCTCTTAGCAAGTTCCTGATCCAGGTAAGCTCACTTGTAAGCTTTCTCATTGCTCTATATTCTGCTTCAGCACTTGAGCATGATACTATCTTCTGCTTCTTGCTCTTCCAGGTGACTAGGTTGCCTCCAATAAAGGTACAATATCCTGTTGTGGACCTCCTGTCCACTCTATCACCAGCCCAATCTGCATCACAGTACCCCACAATCTCTGTGCTTCCATTGCAAGCCATCCACACACCTTGACCAGGAGCTTCTCTCAGGTATCTCAAGATTCTTTCCACCATATTCCATTGGTGAACTTTAGGTGCTTGCATGTGTTGACTGACTTGATTCACAGCAAAACACACATCCGGTCGAGTAATGGTCAGGTATATGAGCTTGCCCACCATCCTCCTATACTTCTTAACATCTTCAAATGGAGTATCCTCATACTCCCCCTCTCGCAGTACCTTGTAGCCTTCCTCCAGTGGCGTCTTGGCTTGTCTTCCTCCAAGGTTTCCTGCCTCATTTAAAAGATCAAGTGTGTACTTCCTTTGGGATAGGAAGAGCCCCTCTTTAGAGCGGCATATCTCAATCCCTAGGAAGTACTTCAACTCTCCCAAATCCTTTATATCAAATGCAGATTTAAGAAAAGTTTTAGTTGAGAGAATACCTTCCTTGTCACTACCAGTGATGATAATGTCGTCAACATAAATGAGAATGACAATAATCCCTTGCTTGCTGGTCAGTGTGAAGAGAGTGTGATCTGCCTCTGTTTTGACAAATCCTCTTCCGTTCAGAGTTGAGCTTAACTTATGGTACCAGGCTCTTGGGGATTGCTTCAAGCCATATATAGCCTTCTTTAATCTCAATACATTTCCTGGTTTTACCATGTCTTCTAGACCGGGTGGGGGTCGCATATAAACCTCATCTTCTAGTTCACCTTGTAAGAACGCATTCTTGACATCCATTTGCCATAAGTCCCATTCCAAGTTGACTGCCACTGAGATCAGAATCCTTATGGTATGCAGCTTGGCTACTGGTGCAAATGTATCAAGGTAGTCTTCTCCATAGACCTGAGTAAATCCTCTTGCAACTAATCTTGTCTTTTTCCTTTCTGGTTTTCCATTTGCTAGGTACTTGATTGTGAAGAGTAGGCGACTTGTCACTGCTTTCTTGCCTTTGGGGAGTTCAGCTTCATACCAGGTATCATTTTTGATCATAGCATTGATCTCATCAGCCACTGAATTTTTCCATCCTTCATCCTCTATTGCTTCTTCATACGATCTTGGGATGTATTCCTGGTCCAATTCTATCATGAAGGCATGATGTTCTTCTGGATACTGAGCTAGAGAGCATACTGCACTGATTGGATGAGCTACTGCTTTTGCATTGAAGTATACTCTTGTGTTGCTCCAATTTGAAGCTGGTCTCTTGATCCTTGTACTTCTCCTCACAGGCTGTATTTGATCTGGCTCTTCCTCATCTTCTAATTGGATTTCATTTTCTGGTTGAACCTCTGTGACTGATGGCATCTCATCTTGATCATGAGCTGCTGAGACTTCAGGTTGTTGCGCCTGTTCCTCAGGCTGAGATACTGAGTCTTCAGGTTGCTGCGCCTCTTCCTCAGGCTGTACTGTTTCATTGCCCCCCTCATGATCAGGATGAGTGACTTCAATGTTCTCCTCATCTTCAGTAGTATCATGGACCGGGGTCTTCATACTTTTCTCAGGTTCTGTTGGTAAGTGGATGCCAAGATTTTCTAAAATTACTCTCAAATTGTTGGCTCTATCTGTGGAAGACTGAGAGAGGTCCTTGAGATCATCCCAACTCCCTTCATTATAGTGGCCTCTAGATTCCAAAAACTTGACATCCCTGGAGATCAGGACCCTTCTTTTCTCTGGTACATAACATTTGTAGCCTTTCTGAGTTGGAGAGTATCCAATAAACATGGCTTTTGTGCTTTTAGCCTCTAGCTTGTTCCTCACTTCACCTGGAATCAACACAAAACACACACACCCAAACACGCGCAAATGGTCTATAGATGGTTTGGTTTTATTGAGTACCTCATAAGGTGATACATCGTTGAGTATTTTTGTAGGGATCCTGTTGATTAGATAAGATGCAGTCACGACTGCATCACCCCAAAACTGCTTAGGAACATTCATATGAAACATCATGCTTCTAGTCACCTCCATTAAGTGTCGGTTTTTCCTCTCTGCTACACCATTTTGTTGAGGTGTATATGGACAACTAGTTTGATGGATGATGCCGTGTGCTGCAAGGTGTTGCTTGAAGGTACTGCTCGTGTATTCTCCTCCATTATCTGATCTAAATATTTTGATCTTGGCACGAAAGTGGTTAGCAATATAGTTTTGGAAATTTTTAAATGCTTCTAGCACCCTATCCTTTGATTTCAACAAGGTTAACCAAGTGTACTTAGATTTTTCATCTATAAAAGTCACAAAGTACTTATGTTGTTCTCTAGATGCACACGGGGCTGTCCAAACATCAGAGTGAATAAGATCAAAGCAATTCTCATAGATAGTCATTGATTTAGGAAACACAGACTTGCAATGTTTTCCTAGAATACAGGCTTCACAATCACTTTTAAAAGAAACACTAGGCAACATGATGTTCAAGGCGCGAGAATGAGGGTGTCCTAATCTAGCATGCCATATTACATCTTTAGGTAATTCAGAAACAGATTTTAAAGCACAAGATAAATCAGAAGCTAGCAGAGAGTTCTCAAGCAAGTACAAGTCTCCCTTGGTTCCACCTTTGCCAAGCAACTTACTGGTTTCAATATCCTGAAAATACACTTCATTAGGGGTGAAAGTAATATGACAATTTAAATCAGTAGTGGCCTTTCTAACAGACAGAAGGTTAGAGGCGAAAGTTGGCATATAGAAAGCTTTAGACACTTTATCGAATAGTTTTAAATCACCTACACCTGTTATAGGGACTCTATCACCATTAGCTATCATAACATTTCCTAGGGTTGGCTTTATATTAGTTATCAAGTTTGAATCACTAATCATATGGTGTGATGCACCTGAGTCAATAACTAATGCTCTAGTAGTCCCTAATTCATTCCTAGCAATACCAGCAGTGTATGAAGCATTAAGGGAGATGCCAAGGGTGTTACGATTACCAGAGTTTTCCTTTAAGGCTTTGATGAGAGCATCCAGGTCAGACCTCTCATCATGGTTGGACCTTGCAGTGGAGTAGGAGGAAGTTGTTGCCATGGACTTTCCCGTACCAGTGTTAGAGCATATTGGGAAGCACCCGGAAGGAGTCACTGGTTCAGCTCCTTCAGTTGAGAAGTGGGCTCTAGCATCTTGGTACTGGGTCCGTGGCTCTCTGAACTTGTTTGGCTTCAAGTGAGGGTGGAGTATCCAACACTTATCCTTCATGTGACCCTTCTTCTTGCAGTGATCACAAGTCACAACCCTCCTATCATCTTGTTTGTAGACTCCTTTGTTGGCTACTGGTCCTTCAGCTTGGTTACTCATAATCAACTCGCCTTTGCCTCCAAATAGACCAAGGGAACCTTGTTCCTTCTGAATTTGAGCACACACGTCTTCAAGGCTTGGTAGTTTGTCTGCTCTCAGTATGTGCTTGATTAGGTCA
>CAJHQP010011127.1:0-16203 GCA_905132765.1 Moricandia arvensis
TTTTTATCAAAAATATCCGAAAATTTTAAAAATTTTAAAAACAAAGTAATGGTATTTTCGTGAACAACTCGAACATCTAGGGTGAATAAGACAAATGAAAGTTCTAAAAAATGATGGGTTAGTTTTGCATTTGACTTCAAGTTTTGAGTCACTTTTGCAAAAACCATAAAAGTGTTAATATTACATGATATATTAATCCCTTATAATTTAACTGCAGAATAACCAGATGGGGATACATACTGATTGGATAAGTGTTGTCGAATTCATTTAGAGAACTTGTTGGAATGGAATACATACAAACATTGAGTTTTCAGTAAGTGAAAACCCTAAAATACTTGTGTACGTTCGACAAATTTGATGTGGAATTCATATGGAGTATTCCCTTAACAAGACCAACACATGGTGTCACTTGAAATCGTCTGAATATCATACATTGGTCTTCATCGAAATAGCCGAATAATGCTTATCAATCAAATTATTAGGATTGTAATTTCGATGCAATGGCCTAATAAATATGATCATAAAATGAAATTTCTTACAACAATAATCCACCGCCAATGAAACACGTGAACATAAATTATAACTACATTCGGTAAGCCACAATAAGATGGCCATTCTTTAAGATTATGAGAGAGTCATAGTTTTCCATACTCGTAGATTTTGCCCACACTTCAACATTGTTTGATGATTCAATGAGATTTGAAATTAGGGTATTGTTTGTGTGCCATTAAATTCGTTTTTAGACTTTGCAAACAGCCTATGTAATTTCTTTATGAGTGAGAAAGAATTAGGGATTTTGAAATTTGAATAAAGGCGTTTGATATGATATTTTTGGCGGTATTATTTTTTAACTGGGATATTAAAATGATGACAAACGTTTTTAATGTGAAGCGAGTACAAATAAAGACATCATTATGAAAAATACGACTTAAAAGTGAATTTCACTTATTAAAAATAAATGTTTTCAAATTAATACTGTAGAGATACATTGAACATAAATATTACTTACTAATATAATGATTCAATATATATTGGACTCTAAAACTTCTTAGTTAATTTTAATAAAAAATATTACGAATTACATTCACCACTTCTAAATTAATGATTGCAATACAATTATATTAATAAGAAGACATCTGAATATTAATAATATGTTATAAATAGTTTTGAGAGGTTTAAAGTGGACCCTCACTTCCACTGAATCAGGTTCTTAAAATTATTACAAATCATATACATTTAAAACACTAGTCCATGGTGGATTAGTGATAAATCGAAGCACCTTCCTCCATCTGGTAATTTTGGTGTACCTAATAATTATACAAAATAATAAGAATATCAAACAATGTAGAAATTTTCATAATAACATAATATAGTAATACACAATCTTGTACAATTCTCCTAAGTTGTAATTAACCCACCAAAAAATCAGAAAATATATGTTTTAGGCAATTGAAGAATTCGAGAGACTTGACATTGAAGCTCTACACTACTAATAATTAAAAAAAAAATAGTTGAGACCAATAGTATTATGCCAAATTAAATGGGAGCGGAAAGTTAAATTAAAATATTCTATCAATAAGATCATAACTTGCATTCTTTATCTTGAAGTCGACAAAAGGTACATAAGTCCCAAAAGATATCATGCCGGAGAGTCTTGAGTATAATTAACTCAATCCACGATATGTTAGGATTCCTACTAATTCTACAATGGAATTGAGTAAATATCATCAATTTTAAAGCAAAAGAACACATTTATAGTTCATATTAGGTACAGAAAAAAATTTGACATACCGAAAGTATAAGATGGAGTTACACTACCACGGATAAATTTAGCATAAGAGACAAAATCATACATGGATGTCTTAACAAAGAAACGTCAATCCAATCTACCACAGTTTTGTCACGAATTTCATTTGAAACATGTTGTTGGTATTTCTTGTATCTCCGTCATTAGGAACCACTTCAAATTTATTAACTACTCTTCATTCATCCTCTGCGTGATGAAGAACCTCATACTTTTTGAAGTATTTTTGGGGATAGTTGCTTCGATTTTACATCCCTTTGTTTATAAGGAGATTATTTGAAAATATATGATATTAGGATCTAATATAAAGTAAATTACTCTTTGGAGTGTTAGAGTAAATCAAAATTCAAACTTACATCTTAATCAGCAATGATGAGATGTATGTCACACGTTTTCGCGTTTGTATCCGTTTTCAAAACTCTCAATATTTTAGCCTAAATTTCAAAATCTGAAAAATCTTCACTCAGATCTGAAAGTTGAAACAAAATCATGGTTCTAATTTCCCTTTTCTATACTGAGGTTTTTAACGTAAGGATTCCGATGAATATATAGTATTTATAGTGTCATAGTTGAAAAAGGAATATTGTAATCTTGTCTTTATAATATATTTTGAAGAAGATGTTAAATTTTAGATGTTAAAAATTTAATAAAAATTTCAGTTAATAAAACATACAATTATATTAATATTTTAATTAGACAATGATCATAATTGTTTTCCAAAATATTACAAAATTTTGATAACTTTCGTTTATAACAATAAAATTTCTAATTAATTATTTGATATTTTTGAAATGATGATAAAATAAGATTCCAAAAATAAATAAATAAGAGTAGATGTAGCCAAACTAAAATGGAATAAAACACATAGATCGTGGACAATAAAATCTCAAACTGCTTTGTTTTGATTTTTTTTTCTGATCCTGTCAACATATATTATGAAAATCATTATATGTATATTGAATACACTTACGAACATTGTTTTGAACGTCGTAACTGCTTCAATTAATGGATTAAACACTATCTCTGAGCATCCTGGAATGTATGTAATATGTCTATATGATGTAGCTTTTATTATGCACTTCATACTAGCCCTATAAGCTACTTTTACTCTCTCAAATAAGATGTTTAATTGTAGTACTTAGGGATCGAATCCACAGGGAGTGTGGGCAACAAAATAAACTATATATGTTTATATTAAGCTAGGCAAACAATGTATTAAAGCAGTAAATAGTAGACAAGTAAACACGTGATTGGTTTGATAACAATAAGACGAAATAGTTAGGTCTAGGGATTTATCAATCAATAGATTTAAAACACAAATCAAAGGATGCTAAGGGTTTTATAGATCAAATTCTAGAAATCGAATTCAATAAGCAAGTAATCCAGCTCTCTCATGAAATTACTAATCATATGCCTAAGTTCTATGTTCCAGCTCTCGCATGAAAACAGGATCGAGCATCGATCTCCCATGGTGATTTATCTGTCTACATCTAGAGCATGATAACAACTTGATACATCAGTGCTCTCTAGTTTCGAGTCTGAAATGTCTTGAAGATAACTCGAATTTTCATGGATGTCAAGTGGTGTCGATCGATAACAAGGGTTAGTGTCGATTGATGCTGATGTATTAGAGTTGATCGATATTGGGGTTGTGGTGTCAATCGATGATAAGGTCGGATCACTAATATCAGCTTCATCTGCTCTTCTTGGCTTTCTAAATCCATGCTGTCCCATCATCCTCTACCATATATCTAATCATAGATTCCATCTCAATCTCCAGATTTGCTGGAGCATCATATAGACATTTGTTAAGGAAGGTGTTACTGGCGTCATTCCAGGTAGTAAGGAACCTTAGCGATAGCCTCTTGAACCAATGACTTGCATCTTCAGCAAGGGTGCATTGGAAGATTTAGCAGAAGTAGTGGTCTTTAGTGACTCCAATGAAGATATACAACATTTCTTCAAATAAGTTGATATGATCCATTGGTTGCTTGTGAGAAAAGCCATGAAAGGGATGCTGCTCCATAGCAGTGATATATTTAGGTTTCAGCTCAAAGTCATCCCTCTGGAGTGTAGAACGACGCATCATACACCTGTTAGCGTAGAACTCTTCAGGACAGTTGTAGTCTCTTAAGTGTCTTTTTTCGTTCATTCTTAGCATTCACAGCAACGACGGTAGCATCAGGGATTGCAGTCCCTTGTGCATAAATCAAATCTCCTGCAATGTTGCGAACGCGACCTTCTTTGTCTCGTAAAAACCCTATTCTTGTCAAAAATTAGGATTAGTACATTGACCTTCTTTGTCTTCCCACAAGTAGTATCGATCGACGTCGACGTGTGGGCTTCGATCGATGTCATGATGTTAGTAACAGTCGACAGTGAAGTATTGGTGTCGATCGATGCTCGCTTCTCTTTGCTAGCGATCACTGTTTGGAGGGTGTCAACTGCCCTCGTAGACTTATGGATCGTGCACGAATCAGCAGGTTTTTTTTTGTTGAAGAACCCAAAAATCCTCTCCTCATTGCTTCTTAGTACTGATATGTATGTACCTGAAACACAAGAATTTTTTTATGTAAGTAACCTAATATAGAAAAATACCTAGACTAAATCTATTAGTCAAGTATAATGGCGATCCTCGCTCCCCGGCAACGGCGCCAAATTTGATGTAGCTTTTATTATGCACTTCAAATTAACCCTATAAGCTACTTTTACTCTCTCAAATAAGAGGTTCAATTGTAGTACTTGAATCCACAGGGAGTGTGGGCACACAATAGACTATAGATGCTTAGATTAAGTTAGGCAAACAATGTATTAAAGCAGTAAATAGTAGACAAGTAAACATGTGATTGGTTTGATAACAATAAGACGAAATAGCTAGGTCTAGGGATTAATCAATCAATAAGGATGTTAAGGGTTTTATAAATCAAATTCTAGAAATCCAATTCAATAAGCAAGTAATCCAGCTCTCGCATGCAATTACTAATCAGATGCCTAAGTTCTATGTTCCAGCTCTCGCATGCAAACAAGGATCGAGCGTCGATCGATACCAATGCTTGTGTATCGATCGATGCTACCTCAGACAAGCATTAACACACATATCGATAATGTTCAACTATATCCTAGACAAACTCTCGTATGCTCCTAGATATCTATTCCACACAGTGCTCGGGTTCCGTTAATTAATTGCACTCTCATGCCTCTCAATTGTCCTATGATTCTAGGTTCAAGTTATCAGTCACACTCTCGTGCTATTCCACTACTCTAGATCCTAGTATTACAAGCCACCCTGGTGTAGAGATCTATAGATAACCTAGCAATCCTATGAAAATCAGTTTGACATAAAGAACATGAAATCCTTAAACCTAACTAGATGATTACTCAGACATGATCTTTGTCACATAAATCATAGATGAAATAGATATAGAATAGAAATAAAATAAAGAACCAAAAGAGTTCAAGGAGGACTCTGAAGGAGTTCCAGGAGGACTCTGAACGAGTTCCTTCCTTCTCTCCTAACCCTAGAACAATGAATAAAACAAATCTTGGTTGTTTTCTATCCTAAACAATGGCATATAAACACATAAATAGGGTTTAAAATCGTGCAAGGGTACTCTGGTAATTTGTGATGACTTATGGGCTTAAGTCAGCCATAAAACAAGCCGGGCCTGTCTTCTGGGATCACCATCGATGGACACCAAGGCTGTGCCGTCGATCGACACTCATTCATCTTCTCGACAACTTCCTCTCGTGAGGCAGAAAAACCACTCTTCAGTCAATCACCCATAAATTTAGATCTAACCGTCAGATGAACCTTAAACCGATGGAATTGGAAATCTAACTCAAAGGATATAGTTCTAACTGAAAGAAAATTCGGAAGAATTAATCCTCCTTTCAACTCATTATATTTTATGGATGCGAATGTTTGGAGTGTCTCTTTAGGAAATATAAATTCAAAACGAGTGTAGCACCAAAAATAAATTAGATAGTCTAATCTAGTAGAATGGATTACTTCAAAGTTATATAGTGTAGTCCAGCAATGCTTGTTAAGAATACAATAGAATTTATGAACTAAAGAATTCTTTAGAGTTGCTTGAATCATCTGCCCTTGTTAACTCATTGTATTTTACGAATGAAAATATTTGGGGTGTCTCTTCAGGAAATATAAATTCAACATGAGTGTAGCACCAAAAAGAAATTAGATAGTCTAATCTAGTAGAATGGATTACTTCGAAATCAAATAGTCTAACCCATCAATGCTTGTTAAGCATACAATAGAATTTATGCATTAAAGAATTCATTAGAGTTGTTTGAATCATCTGCCCCTATATGAATAAATGATTACCAAATTAGTATAATATATAATATAAATTATAGGTTACTCGCGTAAGCTATTAGAATGATACTCACATTTGTATCAATCAGTATTATTTCACAATTGTAACCTAACATTCCATTCTGCACGGTTCATTTTGTACTATTTGGACTCTTACTAAAACATTGAAAGATTGATAGTCCTACACTTTGAGGAAAACGATAGATTCCATGATAACTTTGTAATCAATCGATGAAATAACAGCCTTACCTTTACATTTATACATGAATAATAAGGGCAAATATCAAATGAAATCTAAATAATGTAAATAAGAGCTTAACAACTCGATTTCGTATATTTGATCAAAAATCTCCACATGAAATTCAGAAATCTTATTAATTACAAATATACATATAACTGTATTTATCATAACTTACTATTTAGTATCATTTTCAAATATTAACAACTAAAAAGGGAAATATAATATACATGAAGCAAAAGTATGAGAAAATGTTTTAATGTACACAGTAATGTGTTGAAAATCGTAGTGATAATTAATATGAAAATATATAATAAAATATACGCAACATTTATTAATTGGTAATATGTGTTTGAAAGGAAAATGTGAGGAAATATTTTAAATATGTATTTAATGTGTTGTATTTACTGTAATATATCATGTATTACTGGCGTCAATTATTAAAATGTCCTTCGAAAATACGTTATTCTCTAATGAAACAATTTACCTATCAACTTTCATCAATTTGATAACTTGATTATTAATTGCATAAGTCAAAGATATAATCATTACAATATATGCTTAAATAGGTAGTTGATTTTCTGATGAAAATTCTTTTCAGTAAAATTTGTTCGTCTTTGTAATTATTATTAGGGCTACTACAACTTAGATATAATTAATGTTACCTACGATAGCTATTGAAAAGATATATTACACTCTCAGTGTATTATATATAAAAGTATGGAAACCAGTGTATCAACCAAAAAAAATTGTAATACGATAATTTATGGTTTGAATTGATGAAGTATAATGAAATTTAATATTCTGATATTTTGCAAATGAAACTTTAAAAGAATTTGAATTTTACAAATATTTAATCATTCATTATGAAAAGAATAATAAAATATGAAATGTAAAAATCAAATCTGTAGGGGGTACAAGAATAACAACCAAGTATTCATATAGACGAATGTAAGAGTAACCTCATCAAATGTAAACATCAATATTCCAAACATTTTTAAAAGTTCACAACTTATAATATAAAAACCTAACAAAAGACTTAGCTTTCAAGAAGAGATCTGATATTTTGTATATCATAAGAACATCTCTATTTATAGAGTAAAGTTTTGATTTATGTTCATTCTTCTCTGTTATAAGAAGAATATAAAACATAGAAAGTTTATGAAAGTTTAAAGCACACAGGATAGCTATACTGAGTCCATATATATAATGAAGTTCCCATTTCAACAATAACATTGTCTCTTCGTATACTGTTGATATTTAAAAACCATTTAAAGGTTCAAGAAACAGTTCGTGTCGGTCTAAAATAATTTTTTGGTATGAGTGATGTTATTGATTCACTTCGGTTATGTTAATATCATACTATAAATTCAAATAAATAACAAATAAAGGAATTATTATTAGATAATCAAATAGCTTAAAATCCACTAAAAAGTATGATAGCAGCAAACTGGAACTGCATAATAGAAATTCAAATAGTATTGCACATCGTATGTTTTCCACATTTGTGACAAATTCCTTTTGAGTTCTTATCAGTAACATCCGTCTTTTTGAACTGTGTGTTTGTGTTGGCTTTTAACTTCCCATGTCGAATGGAATACAATTGATTTTTCATGAGGTTCTTGTTTAGATCTTCAAACTTTATCTTGCTGAGTATATCATGCAAAGATGTTAACCTAACTTGAATACGCCTCAAATATGTCCTGAAATTCACACAACTCGCATGAAGTTTCTTGATCAAACAATTTACAATAAAATTATCGCAAAGATAAATATCCTCGGTAGTCAAATCACAACAGATAGTTTAAAATTGCTCAATTTGTTGAACAATTGGTTTATAGTAAAAAATTTGGAAATGTAAGAATTTTGCAGTGGTAAAATGTTGACGCCTCATCACATCTGCTTTGTGATTCTTCTCTAAAGATAACTATAACACCATAGAAATTTTTTCCTAAGAATACAATGCATAAAAGGGGTCGAGTCGACCTAATATCACTCTTTTACACATATAATCACCATGGATCCACGCCTATTCACTTGCAAGTATGACGACATCAGTGTTACCAAAATGATTAACTGGTTTATCCTCACAAAGGTACTTATCCAACTTCAAATGGGATAAATAAAGTTGCATCTCTCGTTGCCAAATATGGAAATTCTTTCCGTCAAATTTGTCAGGAATTTTCACATTTGAAATCTGATTCAACTCATAATCCACTGCCTTGGTAATTGTTGCCCTTCAAACTTATTATGATTCATTTGCAAGAGCAAAAATTTCAGAAAATAGTATCATCATAGGGATATTATAGAAACACAAGCAAGTAAGCAAATGAATGGTAGTTTTTTGAAACAAATTCAATAATATAAAGCAAGAACAATATACCGACAGATGTTTACGGACTAATTTTACTTATGAAGAGAAGTCGATTTAATATATAGCGCAATTATGAGACGTAAAAGCTTCCATTAGAAGATATAATTAAAGAGGTTCAACATAATTTAACAATTATCCGAGATATTAGAGGATTCAATAATTATTGCAAAATCTTCATTCCTTTTATGTGTGAAAGAATGTAGGTCGTTTAGCAAATCTAATTTTATAGGTGGTTACAGAAATAATATCCTTTTTAGGAAACTACTTTTATAGGTTCGAAAAATTGTTAAATTCCTATATAAACTAAATATTCCATTTGACAGTAGGAATTATTTTTATAAATAAGAAAATATATTGATAACTACATTAAACGATTAAATTAACTATATGATTATATTGTTTGTTAGATAAGATAAGCAAGTTTTTAAGTTGCAGGTATATAAATATTAGCAATTTTCATATGAAACTATTTTTATTGGTTATTTAGAAATTTTGAATGTTGAGAGTGGTATCAAAGTTTTATTGACTAACTAAATCAAAACCAAAACATCATAGAGTAAGTTACATTGAACTAACCCTTACACTTAATAAATTGATTGTTTAGCATTGTCATAGTTTTGTGAAATACTTTACACAAATAATATTAAGAGCAATGGAGTAAAGGTAATCAAAGAAACGTCATGAATATTTGAATTAATTTTGTCATACGTCATTTACGAACAATTTATTTGTAAAGGTAATAAAAAAAATACACCATATTTGAAAAATAACTTTTTATGATAAATAAAAATTAAGAGCAGAAAAATTATTACTGGAACAATACATGAAAATAATAATGTTTCATATATGAAAGCCTAGTACACTATTTGTAAAGATGCAAAAATCTTATACTTTTGCAATCTTCGGGTAAGTTTTCAGAAAGAACGTGATATGTTTCTCCACAAATTTTGAAAACATATGGACCACGAACTTTATTGGCTACTTCCAAAATCATTTCCTTCTTACTCATTTGCTAAATATCTGCTTGATGATCTGTTAGCTTAATATTTGCTTGATCCTCGTGGTATTTACATTCTTCTACATTAGATAATGAAGACATTAATATATGAATTTTGTTATACAAATTTGAAAATAACAAATTAGGTAAATCAGTATGTAAAATACAACAATCGATAGAATGATGAAAGATCAATATTAAGGGAAATATTTTCAAAGGCCAGAGTAATAATTTCATTATCCATTGGCTTCTCGCTTGTTTCGTATTAAGCGTAGTTAAGCTTCATGTGCGCTAGTAAGGAAACATTTAGTATAGATCAAACATATCAAGATTAAACATATATATATTAAACAATCAGAATAATGTTTATTCAACATTACAAAATAACTCACTTTATTATACATTGCTTTCTCACTTGTTTGGTATTCAGAAAATGAAGACTCACATGCATTAGATATGAATGAGTAGTACATAAATGAAAAACCTAAAACAACAAAGTGTATCTAGGAAAGGATCTCGATTAATTATATAGAAAGAAAACTACACAAATGCATATGTAGATGGAAATGGAAATTTTAAAAATGTACTATGCTGGAAGGGACCTCGATTCATTATCAATTAATAAATTTAAATTAAATTAACAAAACTTTCAAATATATTATAGGAATATTCGTATATAGTATTCCTCGTGTGCCGAATTTTCTTTTAAAAAAAAAAAAAAATATTTAGTCGGATGGTTTTTGAAAACAATATAAAAACATAATTTTAAATTATATGTGTTATTAGCCAACCAAAGACCATAATTAAAAATATCTAGACGGCATAATATACGTCTCGCATAGAACATTATATCATATACATATTCACTAAATAATAAAACCTAATCATATGGAACACAAGACCCTTAAATCTAAACCATAAACCTTAAACAACGTAAAATGTATACTGTCAAAAAACAGTAACATGTTTACATTTAACATAAACATGTAAGTATAAAAATATAATTACATATAATGTAGTTTTGTGTAACAAATTTCATACTCTAAATCTTAAACCCTAAACATCATAAAATGTATACAGTCTAAAACTATAAACCCGTTTAAATTTAACACAAACATATATGATTTACAATGGATCCACATATTATGTAGTTTTGTGTAACCAACCTTGTACAATAATGTTAAAAATATGATCTGAGACCATTCAATAGTTAGGGACCAAACCGAGATTAGAGGATACTAATCGATAGAGATTGGATAAGTATAACCAGAGAATATATTTAAAAGAAACCTAGATTGATTTAAAGCGGTAATTAAAAACGTTTTAGGGAAGGTAGTCCCACTAAATTGAAAACATATTAGAGAGGATTAATGATTAATGACATGTCATCATTGTGAAATAGCTGAGTTACCATTATGAAATAATGAGCCAATATAATTATAACATTTTGACTTAAGCGAGTTCTCAAATAATAATATGATTCTTAAAAGAAATTAAACAATCATATTTAACCATATAATATTTTTTGGATTTTTTCTTATATGTTATATTCTAATTTTTTAAACAGTTATAAATTACTAAAACTATTAAACGTCTCAAATTAAAAATTTGTCATCAATGGTTTAACTTTTTGTTATAATAAAATAAAAATGATCATAAAATCATATGAATATGAAGTTTTATTTAATAGATATTTAGATTATATATATATATATATATATATTTATATATATATATATATATAATATTATTTAAATTGAACTATATACCATATAAAAATACATATATATTTTAGTTTCAAAATTTTCATTTAAAAAGTATTAGGATCTTAATATTTTAATTTTTAATTTTACATTGAATTTTTTAAAAAGATTATAATTACTAAAATTATTAAAATCTCACACTAAAATTTTGTGATTAATGATTTTCTTTTTTTTTTGTAAAAAATATACAAATGTAATAAAATAATGGGAGTAAAACACCTTAATTAATAAATATTCATATTAAAATATATTATAAATTTATGTAAATATCATTAAAATTTAGTTATATAACGTATAAAATAAATAAAATGATTTTATTTATTTATTTACCAATACCAATTATTATAAGTAAACAAGATGGATTGTTTTGATTTATGTGTTACTCCAATTTAATCATATAGATAATAGTTATTCGCTTCTCAATAATCAATATATATAGGGTATTTATTATTTCATAATATGTAAATGAACAAAAAATAAATAATAATATGTAAAAATAATTTGTATACCATCCCTCGCAAGGTGCAAATCTTCACCTAGCTCTACAAAAAAATCCAATCTAATGGTTAGGATAATTGCTTTCCAAGCAATAGACCCGGGGGCTGTATCCCCACAGATGCATCTAATCATATTTTGGATTTATATGTTTGTTTATTTGTTGCAGAATTTTGTTTTGTTTCTTTGTTTTGCTTGGTTCGCATAATTTGACTTATTATTAGCACTTAGAGAAAGAAGGATTGTTCTTTTCTGAACTCAAAGAGAAGACTATTGTCGTGCTCACCTCTTACTTAACTGATACGGCATGTATTCACATTGATTTAACCAACAAAAAATACTTAATAAGGCCAAGGCAAATACAAATCTTCCCAAAAATTGAATTCAAAAGTCTTACAAAAATCATACTTAAAAACAAATAGGAAACACTTAAAGCAAATTACCAAGTCTTATAATGAAAAACACAATGAAAAACAATAACAAAAATCAAGCACAACACCGAGACGACTACTCCTGCACTTCCTCAAACTCACATGAAAAGAAAGGAGGGTGAGTATTTTGACAAATACTCAGAGAGGAAAGTTCTAGGAGCCCTGAAATCAATCACAAACAATCA
Organism: Moricandia arvensis; assembly: GCA_905132765.1. Taxonomy (NCBI): domain Eukaryota; kingdom Viridiplantae; phylum Streptophyta; class Magnoliopsida; order Brassicales; family Brassicaceae; genus Moricandia; species Moricandia arvensis. Next base: position 12,621 of record CAJHQP010011127.1, read on the forward strand.
TCACACAACACATCATAAGTATCTAACTTAACATCCAAAAAATAAAGTCAGTCAACAAGAAACGAGGATAAACCACGACGATGCCAAACATGAGAGCACACCACATCATGCTGTCTCCATGCCTCTCATGTTGTCTCGTGAGAACTCATCACTTCACGCTGTCTCCACAACATCACACTGTCTTCGTGAGTTCCACGCCTTCACATGATCACGCCACATCACGCTGTCTCCAGGTGATCCGCACCACCAAATTCAAACGTTCACGCTACATCACACTGTCTCCACGTGAGCCATGCTACCACCTTCTTAACTTCACACACAGGGACGCCGTATGCCCGCTCCGAAGATGAATCATGCCAACTCGCACGGTCGCCACATGATCCAGCCAAGAAATAATGCAACGCCCGAGATTTACATACCTCCACCATGTTACACCAGCACACATAGTCCTTAAGCATTTCTCTAACTCATATACACCACCCATATATACATCACATATACCATAACCGCAATCAATACAACCATTACATACAATCCTCAAACATCATTAAACATGTTTTAACAACCTAGAAATAGATCTATGTCTGTCCCACATCAAACATCAATATAGATATCAAATGTATAAGTATATATATAGATCTAGGTAAACAACTACATGTTTTAGTATAGATACATATAGGGATGAATGATCAACTTAGACACTTCTGCGATGATGTGATAATGATAGAAGGTGGTAGAGATTGCAACAAGCCATCACCCTTAGCCAAGATCTGCGAGATGAGATATGAAACGTAGTAGATCTGCGTTCTATGACTCCTCGCAAACCATATCTACAAATACAAGCAGGATTGGATTCCACTCAAACCCTAGATCAGAGATCTAGAAGAAGAAAGAGACAAAGAGAAGACAAAGAGAGAGTGATTAGGGTTTTATTGCCCTGACCAGTTGCTGGATGGTAGAAGAAAATAGTAGGAAGAGTTAAGGAAACGACGAGAAGGGACTGAAACACGACGAGATCTCCTCTCCGGTGAGATTACATGGTCGCTGGCGGTTATCCGATGACTTCTGGCGGCTCCGGTGGCTTCTCCTCTGTCCGATGGCTATTGTCTCCTCAGACGAGCAGGGCTTCGCTACGTTCTGTCTTTGTAGAGAAATACCTAAGGGCTTTTTCCTTTTTATAGAAGAGGAAGGGGGAAACCCTAGGGTTTTTCTCTACATGGGCGAAATCATCACGGGTGTTTTCATTAATAAATGGGCTCGGGCCCGAGATGTGACAACTCTTCCCCCACTAAACAAGAATTTGCCCCCGAATTCTCATCAACATCTCATGGTAGCTCAACACTCGGGAACAACTCTGGATAAGAAGATCTCATTTGTGACTTTGGTTCCCAAGTCTCCTCACTAATTCCATCTATTTCCAAAACACACAAGGATCATCTTGGTCCTTTTCCTTGGACATCCATGCCTTTCATCTCTGAAACTCTAATTTGTTTGCTTTGGGTTGTTAGATTGTGACTAACGTTTTCCGGTGGGCTGCTGTAATATAAACTTTGGTTCTCGAACAAATTTTCTTAGAATTGACACATGAAACACATTATGATATCTGATAAATCTTGCGGTAACTCAAGTCAGTATGCGACTGCTCTAATCATTTTAATTATGCGTTACTGTCCTTAAAGCATTGGCTTCAACTTTTTTCAACATAAGGTACTCATATGTCCCTCGATAGGCTCTCATTTTCAAATGTACCTCGTTTCCTACTTCAAAATCCAACGTCTTTCTCCTTTGATTACCATAACTCTTGTGGCGAACACGAGCCTCTTTCAGTCTAGACTAAGAAATTCCACTTGCTCAATGGTTTTCATAACCATTTCTGATTCTAAGTCTCGTCTCTCCCTCAATTATGTCCAACACAGCGAAGTTCGACATGGTATCCCATATATAGCTTCATATGGGGACATACCAATGCTTGAATGGTAGCCATTGTTGTATGCAAACTCTGCCAACGGTAAAAACAGACCCCATTTTCCTTTCCAGTCAAGTACGTAAGCTCTTAGCATCTCGAGTGTTTGTATCATCCACTCAGATTGTCCATTGATATGTGGATTTTAAGCCATGCTAAGGTGTACTTGTACCAAATGCCTTCTGAAAAGGCATGCCAGAATGCTGATGTAAACTTGGGTCACGGTCCGATACGATACTTACCGGCACTCCATGTAATCGTACCACTACTTCCAGGTACTTTTGTGCTAAACGATCTGCTCCATAGTTCTTCTTGATGGCTAGAAAATGTGCCGATTTGGTGAGTCTATCAACATCACCCAAATCGTGTTCTTTTCCCCTATTGTTAATGGCAACCTCGTAACGAAGTCCATTGTCCCATATCACACTTACATTCGGGTAAATGGCAACTCTTGTAATAGTTCACTTGGTAATTGTCTTTCTACGTTGATCATTTGGCAAGTCTGACACTGTGAAGTCCAAGTGGAAACATCCCGCTTCGTACCGACCCCAATGGTAATAACATTACAGGTCTGATACATCTTGGTGCTTCCCGGATGGTATGTAAATCTGAGAGTTGTGCGCCTGACGCAAGATCTCATCCTTCAGATTCTTATTGTTTGGCACGCACACCCTATTTAAAAAGTAAGTTCCATTTGTTGCGGTACGATATCCAACAACTTCCTTTGGCGATCAGTCTCTACAGCCATTCATCTTCTTGTTGAGCTTTGATGATCCTTCCTAACAAGTTTGCTTTATCCGAAGCATCTAAAGCAGCCGTCCATCCTCAACAACAGTAGCACATAGCCGTCACTAGCCAAAAATGGCAACCAACTCTTGCATCTCTTTTTTCTCTGAGACGTCACCCTTACGTATATTGAGGGCTTCTGTCGCTTGGTTTGCTTTTCTCGGGTGGTAAACGATATTCAGATTGTAGTCTGCCAATAACTATACCCACCTGTGTTGCGTCAAATTAAGGTCTCTTTGGGTAAAGATGTACTTCAAACTCTTGGGAGCTGTGAACACTTGCACCTTATCTCCATAGATATATGACCTCCAAAACTTAAGTGCAAATACAACTGCAGATAACTCCAAGTCATGTGACGGGTAATTGACCTCATGTAGCCACATTTGTCTCGATGCATAGGGCGATCACCTGTTTTTCCTGCATAAGCACACATCCTAGTTTTGCCCCAAAAGCATCCGTATAAACCGTGTATCGTACACCTTGCCTTGGTAATACCAGTACTGGTGTATGTGTTAGTTGTTCCTTCAGCCTTATAAAACTCTTGGCACATGCTTCTGACCATACAAACCTTCACATCATTTCCCGTCAGTATGGTCATAGGCTTAGTTGTACTTGCAAATCATTTCACATACTTCCTGTAGTAACCCGCCAATCTAAGGAAACTACGAATCTCAGTAGCACTTCCAAGCGTAGTCCACTTTGTAATGGCGGCAATTTTCCTCAGATCCACGGCCCACTTCGGCTTCGAATACGATATGTCCAAAAATTCAATCTTCACGTTGCAAAAACTACACTTGGCGTGACTTTGCGTATAGCTGCTGCTCCCGTAATTGT
>CAJHQP010011128.1:0-16200 GCA_905132765.1 Moricandia arvensis
GATATTTTTATATTATAAAAATTTTCAGCGTTTCGGATGGATACTTCTATATTATAAATTTTTCAACGTTTCGATGGATACTTCTATATTATAAAATTTTCAGCGTTTCGGATGGATACTTCTATATTATAAAATTTTCAGCGCACTGTTAAAGAGTATTTAAATTGTACTGTGTATCTAATTGATGTTTGATTGTACGTCTCGGTCACCGAACATGCATGTAACAACCGATACAATGATTAAAACTGAACATATAAGCCATATTGATATATTATATAACATGCGGCGACGAAACTTATGGTATTGCCACGTAACAAGCATCTTCCTATAAACCATAACGTGTCACAACCACAGAGGATAACACGCACAAGATTGAGAAGCCGCATACAACACCCATACTCTTAATTTAATTAGCTTTTAATCTCAGCACACCACGTGGCTATACACGTATCTTCTATAGTAACACGTGCCTTGTTCTCCAACCGACCAAGGCATACTACAAATGTCTCGTTGATTTGGGGGAGACAATACACAGTTTCTACACAGCAACAAACACTTACATAAAAAAAAAGCTTTAACTTTCATTTCATATTTGCAAATTTTAAGAAAAGAAAATGGCGTCTAACCAACAGAGCTACAAAGCTGGTGAAACAAGAGGCAAGACTCAGGTAATAAGAATATATATGTCTACATATCTATATTTTTTTTTTTTTTTTTTTTTTTTTTTTTATTCTAGGTGTCCGGGGCTTATTTAGAGATCCGACTATCCCCCGAAGGGGTCCTAGAGGCCCGTTACTACGCCAGTTTGTTACGGTGGCCAAGTGCACACTCGAACCCAGGGCGGTGGACTCCCAAAGGAGTGCGCTCTCACCACTAGGCCAAGAGGACTTGGTTTCTACATATCTATATATGTATCTCATTCTTTTCAAAACTTTTAAAGATGATTTTGTTGTGTAATAACAGGAGAAGACAGGGCAGGCTATGGGAGCAATGAGGGACAAGGCTGAAGAAGGCAAGGACAAGACTTCACAAACGGCCCAAACAGCCCAACAAAAGGCTCATGAGACGGGCCAGGCAGCGAAAGACAGGACATCTCAAGCTGCCCAAACGACCCAGCAAAAGGCTCATGAGACGACCCAGTCAGCGAAAGACAAGACATCTCAAGCTGCTCAAACGACCCAGCAAAAGGCTCATGATACGACCCAAGCAGCCAAAGACAAAACATCTCAAGCTGCTCAGACGGTCCAAGATAAAGCCCGTGAGACTAAGGACAAGACCGGAAGTTACATGTCCGAGACAGGAGAAGCCATAAAGCAGAAGGCTCAAGACGCTGCTCAGTACACTAAGGAGACGGCCCAAGACGCGGCTCAGTACACAAAAGAGACGGCTGAAGCAGGTAGAGACAAGACCGGTGGGGTCTTGAGCCAGACAGGTGAGCATGTGAAGCAAATGGCTATGGGTGCAGCTGATGCGGTGAAGCACACTTTTGGGATGGCTACGGAGGAAGAAGACAAGGAACATTATGCAGGCACAACTACGACCACTGCTGGTACTACTCGGACCACTGATCCGACTCATCATACGTATCAAAGGAAGTGAGAGTACTAATAGAAGTATGCATGTGTCTTTCTTTTTGTTTCTATAGTGACATGTTTGGTCTTTTGAATTTCTCGCGTGTTTGTTTGTTATTTGTGTTGTGCCCCCTTGTGTTTGTGATTCCGTCATGTATCTTTTGTTGTGACGGTGATCCTGGAGACTTCTAATTTCCAGCCAATAAGTTTAGATTTGATCCCGTTCCAACTTTTGTATTGTCCAAATTGTATTTTTTGTTTTAATAAATAGTTATTGATACCATACCACGGTCCACTAATTTGCTTTAAATAAATCAACGTATACAGTATGTTTAAACCGAATCAGGTTTATTGATCTTTGGAAATTCGAGATTAATCGTATATTGTTTTGATTTGTGCGAGTTGCTCGTTTTTTTCCCGTTGAAATCCATAATTATATTATGAAGGGTATGATCCTTGATGAAGACGATATCAAACTAGAATATAAGAACAGAAAGATATAAAACAAAAAGAACGTACTTAGTTGTTATGTTCTCCATAATTTTAAGTAATTTCACTTATTTGTTATATTTTTAATGATTTTGACTAATAATTAAATAATTAAATTTATTAATGTATAGTTAATATTTTAAGTAATTTCACTTATTTGTTATATTTTTAATGATTTTGACTAATAATTAAATAATTAAATTTATTAATATATAGTTAATCATAAATTAAAAACGAATTAATATATCAATAACCATACAATTAAAAATAAATTTCTTTGATTTGATGACTATCACTATTTAAAAATATTACCTGAGAAGTGAATTTGCTTAGTTATCATATTCTTCATATTATATTAATCAAAAATAAATAAAGCTATTGGTATATGTATGATATCTCTCATAATAACGTAATAGACACTCAAACAGACCAACCATGTTAACAAACAAAATATTAATATATAGTGCATAAAGATAAGAACATTTTTTTATCAATTGTTATCTTTGCAAGAGTTTCACACAATTACAAATTTGTTTAAATTATTTTTTCTAAGGACTACTCCCTCCGTTCCTGAAAGTAAGATTTTCTAGAGTTTGTACGTTTATTAAGAAGATAATTAATGTTTATGATTAACTATATTATTTATTTCTATTATGCACTTTTCAATAACTATTAACCAATAAAATTTAAACAGTTCAAATATTTTTCATTAATGTTTCTTGAAAGTATACAATTCACTAATACCAATAAATAAAAGTACCCTAAAATTCTAGAAAATCTTCTTTTGTGAAACAAAAAAAAAACTCAAAAAATCTTACTTTCAGGAACGGAGGGAGTATTATATAAGGGTAAAGATTTTTTGCAGATGAGGCTGCTTCTTCCATCAGGCAAGTGTCTCTTTTCTTTCTTTCATTAGAATAGTCGCAGATTAAAAGAGACAGTAGTAAAACACAACCAGTCTTGTTCTTTCAACTCTTAGGTGTAAATCAAAAGCAGAAGTTAAGAATCATGAAAATAGTACTACTGCTCTCATAACTTGTGCTGTTGTCTGACCCATAGCAATTTAGTAGGCACATTCGTTTTGCAACTACTGAGTTGTTGTCACATCTTTGAGTTTTTAGGCCATTGACAGAGCTTAAGCACTTGAAGAGAAAGAGCAAGAGAAGGACAGACTTTGAAGCGTTTGGGCCTGAAGCTTTTGTTACCAGAAAGAGTAGGAATTGCTTAGGCAAGTCTTCTTGTTTAGGATTCAATAGTTGTGTGTTCCCATAACACAGAGGTTCCAGCTTCGAGGAAATATGTTGTTATGTTGCAGAATCAGATGTAGTTTGGTATTGTCAGAATCATATGCTTAAGTTTCGGTTTTCTGGTCAGTAAACTCTTAAAAAGGTAAGCTCTTAAGATATCTAAAAAAGGGTTTCTCTTAACAACCTCAATATTCTAAAGCACTCTCTGAAAATTATAGGCTTAATCAACTTCAAGATTCTGGAAACGAGACTGCTTCTTCCAGCAGGCAAGTGTCTATTGTTTTCTTCCTTTAGTCACTGATTAAAAGAAACAGTAGTAGCAACACAACTAGAACATCTTTGATTCCGTTTTGTCCCATTCTGTCCCGTTCCGTTCCCGTCCTGTTCCTGTCCCGTTCCTGTCCCGTCCCGTTCCTGTCCCGTCCCGTTCCTGTCCCGTCCCGTTCCGTTCCCGTCCCGTTCCGTTCCCGTCCCGTTCTGTTCCCGTCCCGTCCCGTTCCCGTCCCGTCCCGTTCCGTTTCCGTCCCGTTTCGTCCCGTTCCGTCCTGTTCCGTCCCGTTCCGTTCCTGTCCCGTTCCGTTCCTGTCCCGTTCCGTTCCGTTTCCGTCCCGTTCCGTTTCCATCCCGTTCCGTTTCTGTCTCGTTCCGTTCCGTTTCCGTCCCGTTCCGTTTCTGTCCCGTTCCGTTCCGTTTCCGTCCCGTTCCGTTCCGTTCCGTTTCCGTCCCGTTCCGTTCCGTTCCGTTCCGTCCCGTTCCGTTCAGTTCCGTTCCGTCCCATCCCGTTCCGTTCCGTTCCGTTCCATTCCGTCCCGTCCCGTCCCGTCCCGTCCCGTCCCGTCCCGTCCCGTTCCGTTCCGTTCCGTTCCGTTTCGTCCCGTTCCGTCCCGTCCCGTTCCCGTTCCCGTTCCGTTCTCGTCGTCTTCGTTAGCCAGCAGGTAAGACAGCTCCTCAGTCCTCACGGTTCTTCTTCCATCTTCCCTTGTTTACATTATCTGAAAATTCTGGTGAAATTCATTAGCTTTCCCTCTCTGACTGCTTCCCTTTCTCGTTCTTGATATTTTACAGATCAAAAGCTCGAAACTTGTTGTTGTGAATTGAAGATATCTCTGCTTGATCTAGAGATGGCGGCTGCTTTGTCGAGCAGGTTTCTTAAAGGAATCGCTAGCCTTCAGGCTCTTCGTTCTACCAGATTGGTTAGTTTCTCTTCGATGTGCTCTCAATTGGGTTTCTATTTTGCAATCTCATATTCAATTAAAGATTGTTTTTTTTTAAGTAAACGCCTTGTGGGTTTTGATCCTGCTGTTAATTGAACCTGTTTAGGTAACACTACTACGTTAGCTACTCGTTGATGAGATTAGTAATCTGATGTTTGTATGTCCTGCCTGTTTAGAGTGAGATTCAACGGTTCAATCATATGGTTTATGTTTGCAGGCATCTGCATCTGTATACCAAAATGGGATGATGAGATACTCCACTACAGTGCCCAGTGATTCAGAGACACATGATGACTTCAAGCCTACACAGAAAGTCCCTTCTGGTTCCACGGATTCGTTAAAGGATATTATTGAGCATGTAAACTTGGAGCTTTTTAGATTTGATGTTTTGTGTTAGTTTCGAAATTTGCATCTGGTTAGAGTTGTTTGCTGTAATGTTTTGGTTTTGGGTTATATAGGATGTGAAGGAAAATCCTGTTATGATTTACATGAAAGGAGTTCCAGAATCTCCTCAGTGTGGGTTTAGCTCACTAGCCGTAAGAGTTCTTCAACAATATAGTAAGTTTTTGATGTCTACTTTGTAGATAAAATTGAAGCCTTCCTTTTCTATTTGAGGCTCTGAATCTAACGTGATGTGAGTTATGTTGTTCAGATGTTCCTATTGGTGCTAGAAACATTCTTGAAGATCAAGAGTTGAAAAATGCTGTGAAATCCTTCAGGTCTGATTATGCTTTTCATATTGTATAGTCTCATTCTCAATGTTTTTTTTTTGCAATATAACCGTCTTGTTCTGTCATGGGTTCTGTAAAGCTTTATGTATCTAACAAGATATGATGGGAAGTTATATGATCTATTTAGGCAGGCTTCTTTGACATAAGCATTTCTTCACTAGTCTTGCATCTGATTTGTGAAACTTTCTTGTGTGCAGCCTTTGGCCTACGTTTCCACAGATCTTCATCAAGGGAGAGTTTATTGGAGGCTCAGACATCATCCTTAACATGCACAAGGTAGCTAGTTTCACCAAGAGCATACCCTTTTTTGTCTTAATTGTATTTCCATTGTGTTTGGTTTATGATCTCAAGTCCTTTTGTACAATTCCAGGAAGGTGAACTGGAGGAGAAGCTTAAAGATGTCTCTGGTAACCAAAAGTATCAGTAAGCATCTAGAGGTTTTGATTGAGGCTGAAGTTATTGCTGAATGAAATTCTTATGTTTTTGTTTTTGATGGAAGTCAATAATGTCATAAGAAACTCAAAATCTTTTGATTGGTATGAACAAAAACTTTATTTCATTATTTATAACCATGAATCAAAGAGCATAAAAGTACAAATAAATCACAAAACAGTTTGAAACAGAAAGTACCGTATACCCCAAGAAACCCATCCATTATATGTAATATGTTCTACACCATGTATAAGTAGATATATAGATGCCTTTGGAGCTTTAACGCCATCCCTCAAGACCAAGCCTTGAAGCGAGCCAGTGAACGACCTCCTCCATCTCCTTAGGAACCGTGTAGTGACCAAGCCTACACAATCACAATAAAACCTTACAATCTCAGACCAAACACAGTAGAGCAGATTAAACTTAAACTTCGGTATACAAGTTACCCTTCATATGGTTTGAACACAACTTGTCGGAATCCAGCCATGGCAAGTGAATGCGCAGATTTTTCTCCAAATCTGTAAGGAACTACATCATCCGCTGCAACCAAAGAACACATCAAGAAAAAGAAAATCAGATTCTATCAGGTGATCTTGATCTTGAAACAGTAAAATGGAACTTTAAATTAGAGAATGATGTGTGCACATACAAGTTCCATGAGCAAGAATAACTGGTATTGATGCAGCACGCCTTGTAGCCTCACTAGAACTTTCTATTTTGCTCCTTAAGCTCCTGCATTGTTGTGTTATGTTTTGAATATTTAGTCTCTGTATTAAGTAGTGACATGAAGGGCTTGATTAGAATATTATATATACCTCCAACCAGGAAGCCAACCACTAAGTCCTACAGTAGCTCGTAGGTTTATAGTATAAGGATGTCCGGATCCATAACGTCCAAGAGCATAGCACGTAGTGGAGTAGAGAGCTATTGCTGCACCCATACTGAACCCTCCTATCCCAACTTTGACTGAAACAAACAACATATTAACATTTTCAAGTTAAGCTAGAGACTGTGATGGACTGTCTTGAAGCTGGTAAGAGAGGTGTTGAGATATATAAATCACTCTCTTACCATCTGTTGGTTCAGTTGATAAGAGGTTAGCAATATGTGCAGCTGAAGCATCTAAGCCTTCTATATCATCATGAAGATCCTCAGAAATCTCTCCTACGTCGAACCCTGAGAAGCAAAGAGTTTGGTTTCTATAGTTTAGCTATCACTTTGAAAGAATGTTTCCGTGAAGTTGTGAGAAGATTAGAAGTTGAATGATCTTACATGCAGTGCAAGGGAATCCACCAAGAAGTGAAACAGGACGCGAAGGAGCAGTTGGACAAATCCATTTTATCTGTCACCATTGAATGAGAGCTCAATAATACATAAATTTTACTTCAAAGTGTTGTGTTCATGGATCCTTACATTTGGTAGAGGCAGGCTCTCCATGAGCTGAGACGAGCTGCAGAGAGAACAGAGACAAAGTGAGATTCTGTTTTATCAGAGTAACATTTTGTTTTGCTAACTTTCAAGTCATTTGGGAATTGTTTTGACAAAGGCATTGATCATAAGTACAAGGCAAGTGAAAAACTATTATGCATATACCTTGAGCCATTGTCTCCAAGACCGTGCAACCAAACAATAGTCGCTTGGTGTTTTCCTTTAGGCCTCACAACATAGGTCCTTCCAAATTCATATCCTCTTGCACTTCTACTACCTACAAAGATTTTGCCAAAAAACATATTGAAACGAAGGAATCACTAAACAGAGTTATTACTAGCACACAGTAATAACACACTTCATAACTCAACACCACACACATTAAAGACAACATAACATAAGAGTAAACAAGAGCTAGAAACAAACCAGAACCCATGCTTTGATGAGAATAGCTCATTGTTGTTCAATGGACTCTTTTGTTTTTCACTAACAATTTTGAATAGTTTTTGGTGAATAGTTTTCAAATGTCACAAACACACACAATGATTGAAAATATAAGAGAAGGTAAGGGAGAGGAACTGTGTATTTATAGAGAAACTTTGAGGTGATGTTGAGAGGAGAGGAGAAGGAATAAAAAGAAAAGAGATGTGAATCAGAATCATTCACTATGGGATGTTAAATGTGTACACCAGCTACACAAAAACTACTACTAAGAGAAGGCCATAGAAAGCATACATGCAAATTTGTTCTTTCTTTATATATTTAATACAAAAGAAATAAATATTTTTGGGAACACAAGGAATCAAAATCAAAACCAGAGCAGAGGTAGCTGCAAAAAGAGAGAATCAATGCCTTGTGGACAGTGGAGGAAAAATAAACTCTACCGCGTAAAAGAATATTAATTCTATATATATAACATAAGTATATTACTAGAAACATGAGGGTATAATCCAAAACTGAAAAAAAAAAGGTAAAAGAAAAATCTTCTTGTTCAATCATTTGTTTAATGAAAAAAATGAAAGTGAGAAGATGAAAGGATACCCATTAACCAGAAAGCTGAAACTTTCTCAGATAAAAAGGATTAAAATTACACAGTGGACAAAGAGATTACATTTAAGGTTTATTTAGGGTTCTTGGATTTGTAAAATCTGAAAGCACTGAGTGTAATGATGATGCGTAGGAAACATCATGACCAACCTGGACTTCATGTGCGGGATGCAATAAAATCAAAAAAGGCTTTGATCTTTTATCGGCTCCTTCAACACTTCCTTCATTACTCTCTTTTGTTTGACACTGTAGAGTTATCATGGCCACTATTTTGACCCATAGTCATTTTTTTATTATTATATTTTATAGTCATTTTTTCACTGTCTCTTGGGTTTTTTAATTCGTTAAGATACGTTTTTTACTTTTTAACTAATAAAACTTAAAAAACATCTTTTAAATAAAAGACATAAAAGATACCTATTAATCGAAAAATATAAAAAGAAAATAAAAAAAAATGAAATTATAAATTATAACCTCATCTTAAGAGACCGAAACTAATCATGGCCTAATATAAGTTTGTATTGACAAAAGTTCCATATTATTTTAGATGCATTTGATAACCTAAACATTTACAACAGTATATGTCCGGCTCTTCTAATATGGCAGTGTTTTGTATAACTTTTGTCATTGTGTATTTTTCTAGGTCATTTTTGTTGTTAACAAGTTCTTTTCAGTAACATGCATCAGAGATGCTTGCTGGTATGGATATTGGGTGGTAACACGTCAACGATAATCATACAGACCAATTCACTACACTGATCTTGTTAAGAGTTTTTTTTTGTTAAAAAATTCTTCTATCCATCTCTTTAGTTACGCATTACTGAAGTTTTTTTTTAGACATTGACAATTTATATGTTTAGTACGTTTGGTCCATATAGATCCTCATATATCTTGACTTTAAAAGAGTGCTGAGTGTTTTGATCAGTGGAATTTTATGGGTTGGAAGATGATTGAAAATTGCATTTACACACGTGTAATTCTATTTTGGGTGAGGTTAGTTAGTATTTATATACGATATGTTAATAAAAAAAAGAGAAATTTGCTTGCTGACGTTCATCTCCAATCACTCTAATTGTCTCTCTAAAACAGAGTTAAAAGTAAATTAGCTTTACCTATTTTTTATTTTTTGAGATTAATAATATTATATTTTTTACTCTATAATATAATAAAAATAATTTTATTCTAATTATAGAGTAACTCTTTTATTTTTTTTTCACCAATTTATCTTTTAAAATATAGTAATATTGAAGTAGAACATGTGATTATTTATTGAAAAAATATGGTGATCAGTTGGAAATGGTGTGATGACAGACAATACTTATTTTTGTCAAAGAAAAATATTTTTCTTACTATATAGATAAATAATTGAATTGATAACATTCAAGTATTATATTTAACCGCAACATTTACATAATATATCAGTGTTTTGTGTTTTTTTGATAAAGAGTTTTGTATTAGTTTTGTCATTGTGTCTTTATCCAAAACTCAGATCACCAAAAGTCATGTGTGGAAGAGAAAATGTTTTTAATATATTTTGTGTACAATTAAATTTATAATTCAAATTATGAGTACATTAATAGAATATTTCATTATGGTATTACATCTAATACTTTAGTTGCTGGTTGCTAGTTGTAAGGAAAGACCATAAATATGTACATTTTTCACATGTGAATGCCATATAGTGATCATTGTAAAAGACGTTTTATAACATCTCAATTTCTTTTATACAATGATGAAAAGTAATATAATTGATTAAATTATTTATGTCACTATAATGCACGGATAAGTGATTTATCGAAAAGTAATTCATGATATTGTACAAGTGATACCAAAACACTATGAAATGTCATGATTGAAAAATTAATAAACAAGTCTTTCAAGCTTCCGAAAAATTAGTGTACCATTTTTCGCACGGAATAGAATCCACGAGCTGAATGAACGGGTGTGAAAGACCCATTAATCATGGACGGTTGGTGCGTTTCACATTTTTTTATTCATCTATATTCTTTTTGTTGTTAACAAGTTTTGTTATTGCAATAACATGTATCACAAATCACATGCAGGTTTGAATATGGATGACATCACGTCAACAAAAATAGTTATGTAGACCAATACACTGATAGTGTTGAGAGTTTTTTGGGTTAAAATATATTGTTAAGAGTTTATTCTTTCCATTTCTTAAGTTATGCATTAATGCAGTTATGTTTTAAACATTTACATTTTCTCTGTGTTTGGTCCACTTGAATTATTTATATCCTCATATCTCTTGACTTTAAAAAATGTCTAGTGTTCTGATCAGTGGGAATTTTTATGGGTTGAAAAATTATTAAAGTTTGCATTTAAACACGTGTAATTTTGGTGAATTAATTAGTATTTGTATACGTTATAAACTTAAACAACTTTTTTTTTGTCACAAATACAACTTATATTAGTACAAAGAATATTAGAAAAGAAAACAACTTTTGTGGGAGTGACCTACATGATGATAAAATCGGAATGGGTCTGAATGATCGTATGAGTAACTCAACTTTTATTATTCAAAACCCCTTCAACTTTTGCCTTTCATGTAAATATACACACAAGGCAAAAGACTATAATGCTTTATGTATTTGAAGCAATCAAGCAATGTAACCGATCATAGTCTAATAGTAATACAGTTTGACATATTGAAATGAAAGTGCGCATTAACCATTTAACACGTTGCATTCAAAAGCATGCAGCAAGAAAAAAAGATCATGTAAATTTCAAAACCAAAAAGTAGAATAGTGAACACTTAAATGGACATGGTTCAGATGGATATTGAATACGTCACATAGCATACGCGTAATAATTTCTTTTTGTCTCATTTTCCATCTCTACCACAAAGATCTTTATAGATTTTATGGTATGATTACTATTTATCTTTCGTAAAGAGAATACCAACTGTTACCACTTAGCTAATTATGAATTTTTAAAGTTCAAGTGGTAATATAAATTGAGTAATTTATTACTACATCTGTTTCGATTTAATTGTCTTTGTAGATTAAAATTTTTCGTTTCAAAATAAATGTCATTTTATAATTTCAATGCAGAATTTATTAAATTTATATGTTATTCTATTTTTTATTGAGAAAACAATCATTAAAATCTTGAACTTTAAAATTAAAGCCAAAAAAATCTTCAACTAATGTTTGAGCCAAAAAATCTTCAACTTTCAAATATTGGTCGTTTTAACTCTCATATTTTGTTGATCCAGCCATTTAAAAAACACAAATAACCAACTGTTAAACTCGATTATAAAAATAGATGTCTATTAACTTTCTAAACGATGTCATTTTTAAAAATAGTTTAACATTGTTTTGCGTCTTTAAACAATTAAAGCATTTCTTTCGCGAAATCAGAGATCCAAATCGACTTCATTTTCTTGACTCAAAAAGGAGGAAGATGAAGTCGATTTGGAGTTCTGGTCTCGCGAAAAAGATGTTTGAAGTGCTTTAAAAAGCAGAACAACATTGTTTGATTAATATTTAATCAGTTTTTAAACAACGTTGTTTAAAAAGGTAACATACATCTGTTTATTTAATTAAATTTAACAGTTGACTATTCTAGTTTCTTAAATGACCGAATCAACAAAATATGAGAGTTAAAACGGTCAATATTTGAAAATTGAAAATTTTTTTGGCTCAAACATGAGTTGAAGGTTTTTTTTTGCTTTAATTTCAAAGTTAAGAATTTTAATAGCTGTTTTCTCATTTTTTATTTGGTAAAATGTAACTAAGTTTATAGGTAATAATGTTTTTATTTTGAAAATATACAAAATTAAATATTTTATTTATCAGTGTGTAAAATCTTAAAACGACAACTAAAATGAAACGGAGATAGTACCGATTATCATATATGGCAATTAAATTGCTGAGTGATTTAATTTGGTTTTTCTACTAAGGTGCACGCAAGTATATTATTTGAAAATTAGTTTATGCAAATAATATTCTTAGAGTTTTGCATTAGTTAAATAACTTCAAATCGTCGTTTAAAATTGAACTGTTACTTGACATATTTCTTTATAAATTAATGACGGCATCACATTACAAAACTTTTAACAAAGGTCAATAACTTTTGCAAGGAAACTATATATTATGCGATCCTTTAAAAAATTTTGTTTTGCTTTTGGTTAGTCAACTCTTCTAGTGACCCTCCGCTTTCATTAAGAAAACAACTTCAATTGGTGGTGAATGGTCAGCCCATATTATAAAAGTTGATGTTAAACATATTTACATTCAGATTTTCTTGTCAATTGACATAAAACAATACAATGGATGCTCCCAGCACTACTATAAGGTTTATCATTTAAAACTTCGAGAATATGTACTTTATAAATTAAAATCCTATTTTCTTTTCATTTGCAGATAAAACTTGTATCCCATCTCCACTTATTATATACTTTTTCCGTTTTATATTAAATGTCACTGTAAAAATTCTTTTTTTTATAAAATAAGTGTTGTTTTCGACTTTCGATGCAAAAATTATTAGTTTTATAGTGTAATTTATTTTTTTATTGGTTAAAATATGGTTAGATGTAATAGTAATTGTATTTTTTTTATAGAAAATATGCAAAATTAATTATTTTTAATCCATATGCATACAACTATTGTGACACTTAATATAAAACATGGAGAGTAATTTGTTTCGTGTGAATATATATTCCATTTCTGATTAAAATATCAGTACAAATATTAATTATTATTATCAAGCAAATCGAAAAAAGAACATTTATGTTGTTCTTAATAGTATTGTACTAGGATAAGATCCGCGCATTGCGCATGGTGAGATTACTGTTTTCATTATTTTCTGAACTATTATACATTAATTCGACTTAGTTTGGATATTAGTTAGTTTAAAGTTGTTTTTTATGAGATTTTAATATCCTATAATTTAGAATTTAAATCCACAGTTTTTGCATATGTTCGATTTAAAGTGTCGAGATATTTGATTTATTGGTGATAAGCAAAATACAATTAGTATTTACTAGGTTTTATGTTATATATCTTTTCATTTGTTTGGTTTAAGAAAACAAATAAAAAATATAATTCATAAAATTAATTTGTTATAAAATATACTTCTTACTATTAAAATTTCTATTATCATCTAAAGAAAAAAAAAATTTATATAAAATAACGAGGAATACCCTTAGATAGACCTAAAAAGTTTTTTTGTCACAAAAATAATATTTTAAAAAATGACCAAAATAACATTTATTAAAGGGTGTAAATATACATTTATACCCTCCGAGTTAACTAAACTAGACCTAGGGTTTAGAGTTATGGGGTGTGGTTTTGGGTGAGGTTTAAAATTGAAAAAATATAAAAAATATTAATTTAAAAAAAATAAAAAGGCTAGTTTGGTCATTTTTGTTCTTGAAGATTATTTTTGTGACAAAAACTTCAAAAAGGGTTATTTGAAAGATTTGCCCAAAAATAAAATTAATAGGTATACAAATTGAGTTTGTTGAAATTTATTCTTTTATTATGTTATATCCTAACCTAAATGTTTTTAACATTTAAACGTTAAGATTTTTTTATTTAATGTCAATTTCCTATCATTCTCTTAAATGCAAAACTTATGTGCATCCATTACTCGATAAATGTCTATAATCTTCAAACATTGGCTTATATACTTGCCTACACATCAAAGTTTCGATGAACATATATGCTTCTCAAACATTGCCTTCTATAGAGGAAATCTTAGTTTTTTCATAGATTAGACTAAAAGCCTTTCCAACACGAAAAATATTTTTATGTTGCATCACATAGGTTTGATCTCGCTCCACAAACACATATCCTTCTCTTAAAAGCAAAAATTACGTGCATGCATTAATCGATCAACATCATAAGTCTCAAACATTGGCTTCTATACTTGTGTACACATCAAAACTTCGTTTATAATTTATAAGATTCCTAATCACAATCTTCATACTTATCAAAACGTTGCTTAAAATCTCAGGGTTTTTTTATATGCATCAAACTGACGGCCTTTTTCAGAATGAAAAATAGTTTCACGTTGCATCACATAGGTTTTAATCTCGCTCCACAAACACATATGCCTACATAACAACAACAACATCCACTACTTTGATCTCGTTCCACTCATGCTATAACACATATGTAGGGTCGTCGTAAACACGTTTATCACATTCAATCTAAAACTCGGTTCATCCACTTTGTTCTCTCCACACGCTTGCAATGCTATATCAATTTTGATGATATTTTCTTGTTTTGTCATGTCTTACCTTTCATTATTATTGTTCGATATACACCTCTAGAGTGAAGTCTTGTGAGTTATTTTCATACTCTCTTTTATTATACTATCATGTTTTGTCATGAATTACCTTCCATTGCTACTATCTGATACACACATCTAGTTTTTTGTTCTTTGACATTATCATGTCTTGTAAAGTAACTATATATATCATTTGAAATAATATGAAAGTGGATACTAAGAACAACACGATTTTGTCTGCTGCTGTCTCGAAATATGGAAAATATAAAATTTGGTATTTAATATCAAATCGCTCTCTTTTCGACACGCCAGCAAAAAAAAATTAAAACGCTCTCGTGCTGACACGTCAGTTTTCTCTAAAATTATAGTATAAACGCATTTATTGTAATGTTTCTCCTTTAATATATAAGAGATTTGAAGTGATAGTCTATGCCTAGTCCTTAATTTAAAGAAACAATTTAGACATTTTTCAACTCAATTCTATATTATCTTAAGAAGATAGAAGAATTATAAAATAAAAGTGGTTTATTCTAATGTGTATTTTAAATTTTTTAGAATACATTAGAGTGAAATCAACTTTACTTTAAAATTTTATCTTTTTTTAATAAAATGTGTATTAGAAATGTTCTTAGAAACCAACAAAAATGCCAACATGTTTTCATTACCTTTCTACTCTATAAACTGAATTGATGAGCATACGATACTAGCAAAGATGTATATATATTTTGCATAAAACAAAAGACGAGATGCCTTACAAGAAAATAGATTGCATAGGTTTTACTTTGTGTATATATATGTATATGTTCAATCGCGAATTACTAAATATCATAATCACTTTCATAATTTTACGTACACCCTTTATAAGCTATTTATTTTCCTTAGTAAACGTATTATCTATATATAAATTATGTTTTATCAAATATATATATATATATATGTAAGGGGGTTCTTAACTTTTTTAATTTAAAAAAAAAAATTAAAAGTAAACCAATCGTGGGCCGCCACGTGTCAGTAGGACCCACGAAACAGTGTAAGAACCGGTCCTTAAAATAGGATTTTTGGAACCGGTTCTTAAGAAAAGTAATGGAACCTACCACCACTTTTTCTTAAGAACTCCTCTTAAGATATTGATGGAGGTGCTCTAAGAAAATTAGGTATATAGCAACTAGCAAGTAAAAGGATTAGTGAAAATGAAATGTCCCTGGCATATGAATAAGACATCTATCCTTTTGCAGGCAAGTTTTATAATTTAATTGGGCGCAAGTGGTCTCTGATGTTGTTACGATGGTGTAAGTATATCGGCAAATAGTACTATGCATAACTTTGTGAGTACTAAAGTCTAAAGATATTATAGTTAATAAGATTAATTAAAAGCAACTAATTAAATGGAAAAAAACCACGCGTATATGGTCGGGTGGTCAAGGCGTTCCCTGAATCCCTAAAGAGATTTGAGTTTGAATCCGCACCATATCAGATTTCCACATACTCGTGGTCATCGGAACTTTCACATTCTCTCTCCAAAAAATTGTTTACTATTTTTTAATTAAATGGAAAGGGTGTAAAATCGTCACATTTTCCTAAAGGCATAACATGATCTCTTTTCTTTCCAAAACTTGCATAACATGATTTTAACCAAGCAATCTCCCAGAAGAAACACTAGTTTATATACAGTACACTTATATCATATGTATGTATGCTAAAATCAAAAACATATGGATGCATATACTATGCATGCATGCATGTCTGAACTCTTAAGATGAGTGTGTTCGCAAGCTGTTAAGTAGAA
>CAJHQP010011129.1:0-16183 GCA_905132765.1 Moricandia arvensis
CCTGGATCTTTTTCGGTAACAAATGCAAAAATGGAAATTTCAAGGAGGTTAGCAATTTAAACTGAAAAATAGAGGGTGATTTTATTAGACAAATTTTGTAGAAAATCAAAACCTTTTAAAAGGAAAAAAGTTAGGAAAAGAAGTTTTGTTGGTGAACTGAACTTTTCCATACAATTCAGATAAAAAAGTTAGGAAAGCAGTAGTAGGAGAAAAAAAATGAAGAAACCAAAACTAGAAGTCTGATACGCAAAATTAAGATCCAAACGACGACAATATGAAGAGTTTGTTCTGGCCCAAGGAAGAAGGATTCTCTCACTTCTTCTCTTCTTTCTCTCAGCATCAGCAGCTCTCTTTGGCTGCTAGCAACCGGCATGTCTCTTGTTTGTGGCGCTGCAAGACGGATCTTGTTCATAAGCATTGAATGCTTTTCATCTCAGTGGTCACCTTCAACCCAAGCTCGTTGCAGACTTCTCACGGACGAATATGGCATGTAGTCTCCTTGCCTTGTAGTGGCATTGGCAACTCTTCGGTGTACGAATCACCATGGCCTGAAAAAAAAAAAAAAAAACCACAAAACACATAGAGATTAAGTTGGTTTTGGCCGCAAAAATTTCTAAAGTAAAAATGTTTAAAAAGAACACGAAGAAATTACTGTTTCGGAGTTAAATACCTCTTCGACATTCAATGGAAAGAAGACTGTTTTGGTTCCTTTGACACCACAGGATAGTCCTATCTCGGATCAGATAGCCTTTGACAGAAAAAATAAAGCTTCACAGAATCAAAAACCAAGCAGCCTGCCAATCTGTTACTTTCAACCAAGGGAAGTACTTTACCTCATTGCTGTTTGTTTTTAAAGAATGTTTAAACATAACCAGTCAGTGCAGGATCTTCTAGCAAAATACAGATGCTTTTGCAGGAGTTCATAGACGTATTCCCAGAAGAAGCTCCACAAGGATTGCCACCTATCAGGGAATAGAGCATCAATTGACTTCATTCCAGGAGCATCATTGCCAAACAAACCAGCTATAGAACCAATCCTGTAGAGACCAAGGAACTACAAAACAAGTCACTGAGCTTATGGAAAAAGGACATATTCGTGAGAGTATGAGCCCATGTGCAGTTCCAGTCTTGCTTGTGCCAAAGAAAGATGGAAGTTGGAGAATGTGTGTCGACTGCAGAGCCATCAATAATATCACTGTAAAGTATCGACATCCCATTCCTAGACTAGATGACATGCTTGATGAATTGCATGGCTCAAATATCTTTTCTAAGTTGATTTAAAAAGTGGGTATCACCAGATTAGGATGAAAGAGGGTGATGAGTGGAAAACTGCCTTTAAAACGAAACAAGGGTTATATGAATGTTGGTAATGCCATTTGGGTTAACTAATGCACCTAGCACTTTCATGAGATTGATGAACCATGTTCTTAGAGCATTTATAGGACATTTCGTGGTGTTTACTTTGATGATATCCTGATTTACAGTAAGAACTTGGATGAGCACGTTGAGCATCTTAGAAAAGTTTTAGGAGTGCTTAGGACAGAATCCTTGTTTGCTAATTTAAAGAAATGTACCTTTGGAGCAGATAAACCTTGTCTTTTAGGTTTTGTTGTGAGTGCAGATGGTATCCAGGTTGATGAAGACAAGATCAAAGCTATCAAGGACTGGCCAAGTCCCAAAACAGTTGGAGAAGTAAGAAGTTTTCATGGGTTAGCCGGATTCTACCGAAGATTTGTCAAAGACTTTAGTACCTTGGCTGCACCACTCACTGAAGTAATCAAGAAAAACGTGGGATTTAAGTGGGAACAAGCACAGGAAGAAGCATTTCAAGCCTTGAAAGAGAAACTTACGAACTCACCAGTTCTTTCTCTCCCTGACTTTTCTAAAACATTTGAAATAGAATGTGATGCATCTGGTGTTGGTGTAGGTGCTGTGCTTATGCAGGAGAAGAAACCTATAGCTTTCTTTAGTGAGAAGCTGGGAGGAGCTACTCTCAACTATCCAACGTATGACAAAGAACTCTATGCGCTTGTCAGGGCCTTACAAACATGGCAACACTATCTCTGGCCTAAGGAGTTTGTCATCCACACAGACCATGAGTCTCTCAAGTATCTCAAGGGACAACAAAAACTAAACAAGAGACATGCTAGGTGGATTGAATTCATCGAAACCTTTCCCTATGTGATCAAGTACAAGAAAGGTAAGGAAAAACATAGTTGCTGATGCACTATCTAGAAGGTATGTCCTTTTGTCAACTCTTGAAACCAAGTTACTTGGATTTGAACAAATCAAAAATCTATACACCACTGATTCTGATTTTAAGGAGATATATGCTTCTTGTGAAAAGTTTGGACGTGGTAAGTACTTTAAGAGTGATGGTTTTTCTCTTCTTTGAAAATAGACTATGTGTGCCTAACTCCTCTTTGAGAGATCTGTTTGTCAAAGAAGCTCATGCAGGTGGACTTATGGGACATTTTTGGCGTGTCTAAGACAATGAAAGTAATGCAAGAACATTTCTTCTGGCCACACATGAGAAGAGATGTTGAGAAAACTTGTGAACGATGTGTAACTTGCAAACAGGCTAAGTCCAAAATCCAAAACCACGGTCTGTATACTCCTTTACCAATTCCTTTGCATCCATGGCATGACATTTCAATGGATTTCGTTGTTGGATTACCTAGAACTAAGACTGGAAAAGATTCTGTGTTTGTTGTAGTTGATAGGTTTTCTAAAATGGCTCATTTCATTCCATGCCATAAGACTGATGATGCTGTGAATGTTGCTAGTTTGTTCTTTAAGGAGATTGTTAGACTTCATGGCATGCCTAGGACAATTGTTTCTGATAGAGATACCAAGTTTCTTAGCTTCTTTTGGAAAACTTTGTGGTCTAAGCTAGGGACTAAACTGTGTTTCTCTACTACTTGTCATCCACAGTCTGATGGACAAACTGAAGTTGTCATAGAACATTGTCTACCTTGTTGCGTGTATTGATTAAAAAGAACCTTAGAACTTGGGAAGAATGTTTGCCACATGTAGAATTTGCTTATAACCATGCTAAACATTCTGCATCTAAATTCTCTCCATTTGAAATCGTCTATGGTTTCAATCCTTTATCACCTTTGGATCTAATGCCTTTACCTTTAAGTGAAAGAGTTAGCTTGGATGGACAAAAGAAAGCTGAACTTGTTAAGCAAATACATGAGAAGGCACGGATCAATATAGAGAACAAGACCAAACTCTATGCCAAGCAAGCTAACAAAGGAAGAAAGGAAATGATCTTTGAAGAAGGAGATCTAGTTTGGATACACCTGAGAAAGGACAGATTTCCTAATGAAAGAAAATCCAAACTCATGCCTAGATTAGATGGTCCTTTCAAAGTCATTAGGAAGATAACAACAACGCCTATCAACTGGATCTTCAAGGTAAGTATAATGTGAGTTCAAGCTTCAATGTTACTGATTTAGTTCCTTATCATGCAGAGGAAACGGATTTGAGGTCAAATCCTTCTCAAGTGGGAGAGGATGATGTGATCCTAGAAAGCAAAGGAACTAAGGAGATGGAACAGCTTGAACCAGAGCTTAAAGAAGTCCAAGATGGAGCTAAAGAACAGCTTGAACCTGAGGATACAAAGGACAAGGATCTAAATGTACCCGTTGGTCCAATGACTAGGTCTAAACAAGCAAATTCCAGCAAGCTCTTCATCAACTTTTACACACTATTCAGGGCAGTCTAGAGTGTGCTTATCCAACCACTCTGGTTGTGATTCAAGCCACCTAAGACATTCATCAAGAGAGGTGTTGTGACTTGCACTCTTTTCCTTGTTTTGGGTTTATCCCATTGGGTTTTCCAAACAAGGTTTTTAATGAGGCTTGGACACAACACTTATACAAAAGCCTCTTGATGAATCTAAGCCCATTTTCTATCCTTAATTTCGTGCAAGAATACACCAAGAGTCTTTTCTTATTTTCAAGTTTGAACTTAGTCTTTCTTTTAATTGTTTTGTGTGTTTCCAAGAAGCTGTGCATGTACAGTCTTCTTCTCTTTATATTCTGGTCGAAATCTCTGAATAAAACATCAAACTCTTTTCTAAAAACCCAAGTATTCTCTGAATCCTGTTTGATCAAAAAGCTTGTCTAGTGTATTTCGGATTCTTCCTTACATTGCGAGCACAAACCGATAGTCTGAGAGCCATTCCGCAACTCTTAGAAGTATCAACTCAATTCATTGCTTATCACATCAACACAATCGTTGGAGAGCATTCAGGGACGTGATCCTCTCACCAAGGATCATATCAGAAATGAAAATAAAAACCTAAACAACCAAAAACAATAAACAATAAACCGGTTAGAAATAAAATTGAATTACATGCTTACCTTTACGGGGTAAGTGGATTACTCAGAACCGGATTGGATTGAGTTTGAGTCTAAACTGAGATTGCATATGGAGATGATTAGGTCGGTTCGGTTCTAGGCGAGTGATCTGAATTGGATAGGACCGGTTTGACCTTGAATCTCTATTGGACCGGCTTGTTCTTGAAGCTTTAATTGGACCATCTCTTCAATCATCAATAGGTCTTGGCCGGTTTGCCCATCTTGATCTAGGATATGTTGGACAGCTTTGGAGAAACCTGCTCTTATGGTCTTTGATCTGTTCCGGGTAGTCAGGCCATGTCCTATTATGGGAACCTCTAGTTAGATGGCCGCATCACTAAGCTGGCTTGGAAGATTAATCACAATCCTAAATCTTTGCTGGCTAGGATTTATAAAGGAAGATATCACAACTCGACATTTTAACAGTCGACAAGTTCAACTAGTTCATTGTATGGATGGAAATCCACTCAAGTGAGTAAAGAGTTATTAAAGAAAGGTAGTTATGCAAATCACTGATGGAATAAATACAAGAGTCTGGGAGGATCAACGGTTGCAAGTTCTTTCTCCGAGGAAACTAAAGGTCTGGATACGAGGATGGAAGAACGTATGGTTTGAAGGTGAAATCTTGAACTCGATCGTATCATCAATAAGCTCTGCAACATGTTCAACTGGGAAATATACTACACGATATTCGTCATTTGATGTCATTGTTATCTGAGTATTTATTGATTAGTGATAACCGAGAAATAAATATGGCGGCTGATACTCTCTCAACGCACATTATGGAAGAACACCAAGATGTTTATTATTTTCAGTTCCACATTTATGGTTGGTAGAATATTTGTATTGGCCGTATACAGCTTAATCTTTTAAAAATGTAGTTCAAAATTTTTTTTTAAAAATAATTTTGTTGGATATTCAGATAATGCGAATTCCATACATTTTACCTAACTAACCATAATAAATTACTGTTTTACTTAGAATGAAAATATAATAATTCTGAAGATAATTTAGAAAAAATTGGCAAAATAATGATGTATTAAACTTTAGTTTGTCTCATTAACATTTTATTTTAGGTTGTTATGGGATTATACATTACATTTTTATTACCTATTTTATCATTTTTACAAGCCTTTGCTTGGAAGATAAATGATAAATGCTCCTCATTAAATTTGACACTTAATATGCCAGAATGCATTTGGCTATTTAGCTGTAACCAGAAACCTAACACATCTTCTTATGCGATGTGACAATCACTGTCCCACATGTGGTACAAATGATGAGTCAGTGAACGCATGCAATTTTCGAGTGGCCTTTGGTGCTCCAAACTTGGGAACTTGCCTCAACGCCATCTTGTCCAAATGTTTTTCCAGTAGCAAGTCAATATGCAAACTTGGATTACCTATTTTGGAGGAAGAGTGCTGTTGAAGACCGAATCCATGGGATTATTTGGTACCTATAGAAGGCGGGAAATGATAAGCTGTTTAGAGGAATATCCCGAGACCCCGCTGAATTAATTCAGCATGCTCACTCTGAATGTCATGCTTGGTTTAATGCCAAAGAAAAATCAGATGATAAAAATGAGCAATTATAGCAGCCACACAGTAGGAAAGTCGTAGACCTAAGGAGTCTATATTTGTTAGATCGTTCTTGGACTTCTGATTCAAATTTTAGCGGATATTGATGGATTTGGTTGGATGCAAATGGAAAGGAGCAGCTCATTGGATTGAGGAATATGGAAGAGACGACTATCACCCCTGCATTCAGAACTGTAGGCTTTAATCTGGGCAATGGAGAACATGATAGTCATACATCTTGGCAACCATTTCGGAACTGATTGCATAGACCTAATCTTGATGATACAGAACCCAAAATCTTGGCCGGGCTTCTCTACAGAGTTATCAGAGTTCTCAACCATTAGACAACGATTCCACGACTTCAAGATTATCCACGTCCCAAGAGTGCATAACAAGAAGGCAGATTCCTTAGCAAAGACAGCACACACTTTTCATCTTAGTCTAGTTTTTGTTGGTTGTTCTATTCCGGTCTGGATTCCCAGACTACCTCTTATCTTAGAGTAATAGAATAGCCATTTGATGTCAAAAAAAAAACAATTTTATCCTTTGATTAATCGAATTTAACATTTTAAACCTAATTTTATTTATTTCATTCTCATTGCCATAAGCATAAGCTTCTTTAACTCTTCTGAAGTTTGGGAAGGAGGTACACGGGAACTACATTAAATCTAGCTTTTGTTCCTCTTTGTCAGTAGATAACTCACTTGTGACAATGTACACAAAGTGTGGAAGCTTAGAAGATGCCAATGTAGTTTTCAACTTTATGGAAATCAAGGATTTGATAACATGGACGGCGAAGAGTCTCTGTTCGGCGAAGAAGAAGCCTGCCGCCAAGAACCCTACTTCATATGTCTGTTTGGCAGATCTGTTTTCGTGAGAATGTGGACTTCGTCGGCATGCCTGCCCTTCCGGAAGATCAACTCTGACCTGCTGAGGTTGATGGTCAGAACTGGCCTAACATTCAACCGACTCGATTTAAGACGTCAAAGTTGATAGATTTGCTTGAGAGATCGGGCGCCCGACCTGGGCTTATTTTCAATGTTCCTCAATCTGATCAGCGACTGTGGTCACTCAGTAAGGATACACTTTCTTCTACGAATCAAGGTTCGAGAAGGATGCCAAATTGTCGCTTCCCATTCCTCAGTGGATCATTGCCTACAAGATGAAGGGACATGGCACTATCTCAGTGGATGACGGGATCCATTAGACTTGCCATACCATTGATGGTCAAGGCTGACAAGTTGAAGATCTCTTTGAACGTTCAGAATTTTGAGTATCTGTGTTTTCTGCCTGTGAAGACAACTGGGTATATTTTCACAAAGATGAATCCACTTTGTTTGAGATGAGCCTAGAACAGAAGCCCATTAATTGCTAGGCCCAAAATCAGACCCGGCCCATTAACCAAATTATGATTCTGCTAAAAGACAAGACTGTACTTTCGCTATAAATGACTTGTCAAAATCATCTGAAAGGATAGATCAGAAAAGTCCAAGACGACCTCTCCATTCCGAACGAGCTCGCCTTCGAATACCAGAGAACAACTACTAGAAGTCCGAAACGACCTCTCCTATATAGGACGAACTCGTTTCAAACGACCAGAAACTTGTAAAGAGAATCCATTTAGATGATCTCTTTAAGTTCTTGTTATCTCCGAGCTTGTTCATTCTTGATTATTAATACGAAATTCTCTGATCCCTTATATTTACTACCTCGTTACTTCATCAACCGAATATGGATTCAACAATTGGCGCCCACCGTGGGGCTCGATAGTCTTCTTTACTTCAAGAAAGCTCGTCGATCACATAATCCACATTGCAACCGGAGTCCCTGATTTCCGTAATCACCAAGAAACTTGGATCGACAAGCATGGCGACCACAACGACCTCGTACCAGCCAGCTGATGAGTCCACGACACTAACCTCAGGCCTACCAGCCAAAAGTGTTTGAGAACATTGCCAAACTTGGGCCAACCAATCAGCAGTGCGACGATAGTAACGACGAACTCGAACCAGTTAGCCGACAACACCATACCCTGCAATGGCGACCCCGTTGCAACCGCCTAGCACGGAGACGGAACACTCAACTCAACTAGACATCTCTCTGTGTTTTCAGGCCCTTCTCGGAAGAATCAACGAGCTCACTCGAGGAACCACTTCTCGCTTAGACGACCTCGCGCACTCCCAAATCGCGTGCAACAATCGCATCAACGAGCTCAAGTCTGTCGAAGTAGGTGCGTCTAGATCAAAACAATTCGATACTATTCCATGACTTCAACGAGTTCTCTTTGACAACCTACCAACACCAGTCATCAAACCCGGAAAGCAGCATACAGTGAAATTCAACGATCTACCAGAACCGATCATCGATCCCAGACAGCACCATGCTCAGTCAGGCGACCAGCAGATCCTAATCAATAATCATTCGCAGATCACACACAGAGAAACTCGGCACAGAAACGGAGATATAGAAGAAATGAAAACCCAGTTGCAGTATATGACTTCCAAAGTCCATCAGGCAGTTAGCGCGGCACGAGAAATCGATCGTGTGCTCCGCTAGACCCAAAACACACCGTTCACACTTGGACTCCTCAGCATTCCCATTCGACATCCGAGAAAAATCCTACTTACAACGGAACAAATTATCCAAGAGAGTATCTCACCGCCTCAGCATCGCAATTGGGAGAGCAAATTTTTCACCAGAAGAACGTGAATCCGACTTCTGTCAATTGTTCGTAGATTATTTGAGTGGACTTGCCCTCAAATGATTTTCACGTCTAGAAGCGAATTCTATCGACAGTTACAATAACTTTTGACGGCCTTCCTCAAACATTACTCAATGTTTATCCAGCAGAGCGCGTCTAACTCTGATCTATAGACAGTAGCTCAAGAACAAACAGAGTCACTTCATTCGTCTATCGACAATTTCAGAGCCATTATTTCTCGCAGTACTGTGCTCGACGAGGCAGCTGTCTTGGCACTCCGCAATGGTCTTTGGCACGAATCACCATTTTGAGAAGAACTCTTCTAGAACAAGCCACAAGCCTTAGAAGATGTGCTTCATCGAGCAATGACCTTCATTGAGATTGAAGAGGACAAGGCCGCTTTCGCCAAAAAATATGAAATCATCAAGAAATCATCGTCAAAAGAAAAGGAGTCCAACGAACACTATGAGCCTCGACAACACTACAACAAAGGATACAAAGAGAGCAAGAATAGGAAAGCTGGAACCTACCAGATCAGCGACCAACTTGCTAATCGTCCCACCGAAAAACAAGATCGTGATGATCGCAACATAGGCAACGCATGACCGTATTGCAACTACCATAAGTCTACGACCCACAAAACGGACGAGTGTCGCCATCTGCAGGGTATGTTGTTGTCACAATACTGCCGTGACCGCGATTCATCGTCCAAAGATCGCAAAAATTACAAAGCACCCAAAAATGAAGAGGAACGTTTCCGAATTATCCAGGAATAACACAAACACCACCAGAGAAAAGAACGCCCTAATGAACATGCAAACACTGAAGCAGAAACTCCTAAACGAGCACGTAGAGACCGAAACAAACATGAGCGCGGCCAAATGCCCCGGTCTCGACACGTAATTAACGTAAGCATGGGAGGTCTCTATACAGTGCAAAGATTCAGTTCACTCAATCAAGGAATACAAACACATGACATTCACTTCACAAAAATGGGAGAGCCATAATATCGATGACAAACAAAAAGAAAATTATGATATCAGCTTCACAGAAGAGGATACCAAGGGTTTTGACAAACCCCATAACGATCCTCTAGTCATCGAACTCAGAATCGGTGATTGAAAAGTATCACGTGTGTTGATCGATACCATTAGTTTGGTCGACTTGATCTTTTCAAAAACACTACAGCTTATGGACGTCAAGGACTATGAGCTTAAGCCTTGCAAAAGGCCCCTAACAAGTTTCGGCGGAGATACAACAATGACTATCTGAACGGTCAAACTACCAGTCTACGTAGCATAAATCACAAAAATCGTCAAGCTCATGGTCATCGAGAGTTCCGCAATTTACAATGCCATACTCGGAACTCAATGGATACATTCGATTAAAGTTATCCCGTCCACTTACCATCAGTGTGTAAAATTTCTTACGCCGTCAGGAATCTACACCATCAAGGGAAATAACGACTATCACGAACACGCTTTGTTACAGAGAACAAGTTAAGGAAGTCTTCGAGAAATGCTTAATAGCTAAGCAAGGGGACATACAAGTCATCGAGAGTGAACACGCACGTGAACTCGTCATACAAGTCAATATTGACGCTAAAGATCCAATGCGATGCGTCGGAATCGGAGCAGACCTTAGGGAAGATCTCAAGGATCAACTCATAAGCTTCATTCAATCCAATGCTTCAACCCTCACTTGGAAAACCGAAGATATGCCAGGGATCGACCCATTTGTCTCATCTCACGAGCTAAACGTAGATACGACCTACAAACCAATCAAGAAAAAAGACGCAAACTCGGCCCAGAACGCGCTAAAGTAGTAAACGAGGATGTTGAAGTCCTAACTAACATAGGGTCCATAACGGAGGTTAGATACCCAGACTGACTTGCTAATTCGGTTGTAGTCAAAAAGAAGAACGGAAAATGATGCATATGCGTTGATTTTACCGACCTTAACAAGGCGTGTCCAAAAGACAGTTTTCCACTCCCTCACATCGATCGGCTGGTCGAAGCAACTGCGGGAAATGAGCTCCTATTTTTTATGGAAGTGTTCTACGGATACAACCAAATCACGATGCACCCTGACGATAGAGAGAAAACTGCTTTTATCACTGATCGAGGAACGTATTGCTATAAGGTCATGCCTTTCAGAATTAAGAATGCTAGAGCCACATATCAGTGTCTAGTTAATCGAATGTTCGCCGATAGCCCGGCGTCACGATGGAATTCTACATTGATGACATGCTCGTTAAATCTCGTGTCGCCCATGATCACATTAAACATCTGACATCCTGCTTCAACAGCCTTAACGAGTATGGCATGAAGCTCAACCCAACAAAATGCACATTCACTGTCACCTCAGGGGAATTTCTAGGTTATATTGTAACCAAGAGAGGAATTTCAGAAAACCCACGAAAAATTACCGCCATTGCAGAACTTTCATCTCCAAAAAACACAAAGAGAAGTTCAACGGCTAACCGGGCGCATCGCCGCACTCAACAGGTGTATTTCGCGATCAACGAACAAGTGACTTCCCTTTTACCAACTTTTGCACAAAAAAAAACGTTTCGAGTGAGACGCAAGGTGCAAAGACGCATTTCAAGAATTGAAGGAATATTTAAAGCGCCCTAACCCAGACACTTGATCCAGTGAGGTTCCTAAGGTTCGACCATGGATAGTCCAGGCTGATCAGTTCATTTTTAAGGCATGATACTTTTAGTCAAGTTCAATTATTTTGTGATTCAAATTTTAGAGTCCGTATGCGAGTTATTAGAGTCAAAGCTAAGATAAACTAATTGCTTTATTTATAATACAAAGGATTCGATACAATTGTTAAGTTTGCACAATAGGCTATTACAATGTTCAATCCTAATTCAGTCTATCCAACCACCCATCCACCCACGGCCTCGAGTCTTCACGGATAAGCAAACCAAAAGCATAAGCATATATCCGATAACTTAACAGTCAGTTTCTACTGCATGCAACAATAACCAGTGTCTTTCTAAGTTCATCCGAAAATCCCCTTAATAATATTCATTTTTTTAGGTTTCTTAACTGGATCGTTCAAGTTCAGTTTGCGGATCCATAACTGCCCGTCTTATCACTGAACTATCCGGATCAGCCTTAACCCGATCAAGCCATTTGGCTAGGATTTATTATCTATCGGATCCAGCACTTAAGTATCGGATCAATTGATTGGACTGGCTTACGGCCTTGGTATTTTACTCGGCCCTAAGGCCTAAGTTACTTGATCATTAAAGAAGAAAACGATAAAGTTTAGAAAGAGATGGATATAACCGTTTAACCCAATTGCCAAAGAAATAGTCAGAATCAACCGAGGGCTATGGACGATGCTTTATCCGGTCCATCCACTTACCTTGAAAGTGCGTTAGGAGTCCCCGGTCCCAATATGCGGTTCTTTCTCCTTCAGACTCATTTGGATTGTTCTTCAAGGCGCTGCAGTCGGATTGCCTTCTTGGCTTGATGCCGATCAAGTCTTTCTCCCAAATTGCCCAAAGTT
Organism: Moricandia arvensis; assembly: GCA_905132765.1. NCBI lineage: Eukaryota > Viridiplantae > Streptophyta > Magnoliopsida > Brassicales > Brassicaceae > Moricandia > Moricandia arvensis. Next base: position 12,174 of record CAJHQP010011129.1, read on the forward strand.
TCTTCTCCTTCGGTTTCCTTTTTGGTTCTGATCGTTTCCTTAGGAAATTCTCTTTCGAAAACTGATCCCAGGCCCTAAATATAAAAGAAGACTCGACCAAAAACTATTCAGAAACTGCCTTGGGCGAAAATGTGCCTTTTTTGGAAAACCGTCTGGGCGGTTATCCATACGCGCCCTTTCGTCCCAAAATCGCCAAACACGCTTGCCCCACGTTCCTTAGGTCAGCTGGACCAGTTCGGATCCACACCTGATCCGAGCTTCGGTCTGATAACCGTTCCGACCCAACCAGCTGGCTCAACCGTCGAACACTCCACCGAGCTGAGTTGATCTTCCCGGCAGTTGGTTCAGCTGACTGAGCTGGATCTACTAGCTGATTGAGATGACTTAGCTTACTGAACTCACCCTGATCTCGGTCTAGCTTGCTCCAAGCTCCGTCCAGCTCGCCCAAACTCGCCCAAGCTTATTCCAGCTTGTCTACACTCTTTCCTTAGCTCATTCCAGCTCTTTTTCTCTATTTTTCCTTGTTTTTTGGCTAAGTCCCGATCATAACTTGGAATTAACCCTTTAATCAGACCATGGAACGCTTACGTTTTGTGTTTTACGACCGGCTTGTTCGTTCCCTTGTCCCATGGTCCTTCCCAATGATCCTATCTGGGATCGGGGATGCTAAGTCTCCCCCACTTGATAGGGATTCGTCCCGAATCCAAACCAAGTGATCCTTCACCCTCAAAATGTTCGAACCCTTTTGGGTATTCGGCCTTTATTTTAGCTCCGGTTTCCCAAGTTGATTCTTCATTGCCATTGCAATTCCAAAAGAATTTAACCATTTGGGTTACCTTCTCCCTTGTTGCTTTTTCCATCTTATCAACAATTCGAATTGGCCTTGACTCCAAAGTTAGGTTTGTGCCTAACTCCGAAGGCAGTTCAGGCACTATAACATCTTGATCCGCTAAGCATTATCGGAGTTGAGATACATGGAACACATTTTAAAATTCTTCCATTTCGGTTGGTACGTTCAACTTGTACGCAACCAATCCAACTCTTTCAATGATCCTAAACGGACACAAGTACCTCAGATCAAGCTTCCCTCTTCTTGAAACTCTTGTTCGACCCTTGCAAGTCACCATCTTTAGATAGTCCAGATTATCTATTGCGAATTCAAGGTTCTTCATGTGCTTGTCCGCATAGCTTTTCTGTCTATCTTAGCCTCCCTTCATCTTATCCTTCAATTTGATCTTATCGATTGTTTCTTTCACTATGTCTGGTCCAATTATGCTGTGTTCCCCCACTTGTTCAAGCATAATGGCGTTTGACATGACTGTCCATACAATGCTTCATATGGTGACATGCCAATGCTTCTATGGAAGCTATTGTTGTAGGTGAACTCAACCAAAGGAAGATGCCGTTCCCACGAGTCGCCCCAGTCTAAGGTACAAGCCCGTAACATATATTCTAATGTGCGGATTGTCCTTTCAGATTAGCCATCCATTTGTGGGTGATAGGCCGTACTCTTGTTCAGTCGTGTTCCCAAAGCTTTCTAGAAGGCATTCCATAAATGGGAAGTGAATCGGGAGTCCTTATCCGAGACAATGCTGGCCGGTACTCCATGTAACCGGACTATTTTGTCCATGTATATCCGCACTATCTCTCCCAACTCCATCTATTTTCCTCATGGTGATGAAGTGAGCAAACTTGGTCAATCAGTCCACAACCACCCAGACTGCATCATTTTTTTTTCTTTGTTGCTGGGAGACTAGTAAAAAAGTCCATTGTGATATGATCCCACTTATATTCCAAAATGGGCATGTTATGCAACAACCAACTTGGAAATTGGTTTTCGGCTTGACAAGTTTTCATGTTGGGCACTTCTCCACCCACTTGGCCACATCTCGTTTCATTCCGATCCAATGATAGTACCTGTTTATGTTGCGGTACATCTTTGTTTGATCGAGGTGAATAGAAAATTTTGACGAGTGGGCTTGTTTCAATATCTTGTCCTTTAATCCCTATCATAAGGCACACTAACCCGACCATTGAAAAGGATTGTCCAATTGTCAGATGTTTAGTACTCAGTCTTATCATTTTGTGCGACTTTGTTCAAGTTTCATCCTTGATGTGAGCATTCTGGATCCTAGTGAGTAGATCCGCTTGATTTGCTGCACTCTGACCCAATGGTTCCCGATCCTTAGAAAATGCATTGAGATGTGATATAGTCTATTTATTACCAGTTTTAGACCATGTTATGGACTCTATTTAGGGTCTGTTATGTGCGACTACGCTATATTTTGAGGTCTTTACAGGTCCAGGTACGTTTTGGAGATATATGGAGATACTTGGAGCTTTTGGAGCATTTGGAGAGGAATAATCCGTAGCTGATCACTGAAGAGAATTGAAGTACGATATTACCATCGATCGACGATACAACATAGGCGTCGATCCATGTTACATGACCAATATCGATCGATGTCTAGTTCGCAGACATCCGAATTTCAAGCCCAAGTTAGAGACATGACACAAGAATACAAGATTACCCTTGGATGAGTTTTGACCTAGACTTTAGGTTTACTTTGTGTATTGCACCAGAAAAGCGGGGAGGGGGGGGGGAGAGATTGTGTGGTGTGCTAGTAGGGTGCTAAGTGTTCTAAGTGTGCTTTGGAACCCCAATATTCTATCGATGCATTTTATTCAGATTACAATTCTTACTTCAATTATGTTCTGAGTAGTTATCAACTATGTTTAGGGTTTATCAATGGTACTAATGGATTAGCCAAACAATAGAATTGTTAAGGTCATTATTAGATCTATTAATAAAATGAGTTTATTTCTTGTAATCTAGAGTAACTAACTAGAACCCTGATAATAGGATAGTTAGGCGCAAGCGAGAGCATGGTCTACTACGAAATCTATTATGTTGAGCTAGGTTGCTAGAAACAAACGAGAGTTGATTTAGTCAATCTAGCGAACTTATCGAATTAGGTCATAACGCTTGACTCAAGAAACCATCGATCGACGCAGGATCATTGCCATTGATCGACGGTCATTCTGTGTCAACAAGCGAGAGCTGAGACATTGGACTTAGTCAATAGATTAGGTGCGCATGCGAGAGATGGTGTTTTTACATTACATTTCGAGTTCCATGATTAAATACCTTTAACTTCTATCTACTATAATCCACTTGCCTGTAACCCTAGATCTAGCATATTTCTATATTTACATTACTAGCATATTCTTATATTTACATAACTAGCATATTTCATATTTACATTACTAGCATATTTCTATATTTGCATTGTCAGCATATATATTTCCATATTTTATTATAGCATATTTTCATATTGCATCTATACCTTCTTGTTGGGGTCAAAAATGGTATTTTCGAAATCAACATCTAAAAATTGTGTTTATATACAATGCAGTCTCGAAATTGACTTAGCGCAAGTCTCCGGGCTAAAAATCGAAAGAAAGAAACCCGAACTGACCAACTTGCCTGTATGGCGAGTTGGTCAGCCAGAACCGACCAACTCACCCGTATGGCGAGTTGGACAAGGCCAAGTTGCCATATGGGCGAGTTGGTCAGCACGGTCCGTCCAACTCGCCTGTATGGCGAGTTGGACAAGGCCAACTCACCATATGGGCGAGTTGGGTCAGCATGGATCGACCAACACGCCGTATGGCAAGTTGGTCAGCACGGACTAACCAACTCGCCAACTCGCCATACGGGCGAGTTGGTCAGCACGGATTGACCAACTTGCCCGTATGGCGAGTTGGACAGAACAGACCAACCAACTCGCCCGTACGGCAAGTTGGATGGCATGACACGACCAAATCGCCCGTACGGCGAGTTAGATAAGGCCAACTCGCCGTACAGGGTGAGTTGGTTGGCACGACACGACCAACTCGTTAAACGGGCAAGTTAGACGACACAAGCAATCTGAACCGTTCGTTCGGCAAGTCGGATCGAATCAATCCAATTTCACATCGTCCTCATTAAAATCCCTCTTTCGATACAT
>CAJHQP010011130.1:0-16181 GCA_905132765.1 Moricandia arvensis
TTTTAGATGCTGATTCGAGAATACGTTTTTGCCCCAACAAGCATTTCTCCCGATAGGTTCTCTAACGTTGATTCAATGAATCGTAACCGATTTGAGCCCTAAACAGTTGCCCCCCAGCTCGTCAGAAATTGTGAAATTCTTGCGAGCGTAATTTTTAAGGATATTGGTAATGCATCTCTGTTCATTGAATTAGCTCAGAATTTCAACGTCTGAAGCCTTGAGGTGAAAAGATAATCCTTTTCTTCGTATAAGTATGTGAGTGGTTAACAAACTCCTTCATGTATATTTCCACAAACTTTTTAAGAATCAACGATTTTTCCTCTCTTCACATTCTTTTGGTACAAAAGGAAGCTGTCTTTCAGGGAGAGAGGTTCCTACAAACGTCTCGTGGACGATCATCCGTTCCTGAACGGTTCAGCTCGCAATACAACGTGCTGTACCAAGGTGGAATTCTCGGCCTATTCAGTCGATCCTCAGGAGCGAGGGTGTTGGGTTGCCAGGGATACCTCCAGGTCGAGTTTCATCTTCCAGAGGCAGGAGAGGTTCCAAAGAGCATCCTAGGGACGCATCATAACCCTCAATGCCAAACACCTCGATGCTTTTCTTAAACTAGTCGGGAAAATTCAATATATTCAGTTATGGCCCCGGTCGGGGATGACGATCATGAGTGAATTTGTTGTCGCTCCCATGAATAGCGGAAGCACTTCTTTTTCATTCGTTCTTGACGATGCGTCCGTAGAGGAAAACAGCCTCTCCGTCTTTAGGACCAGATGGGGTTTTTGAAAGGTATCTATGATAACGTGTGACACCTTTTCTTGTTTCTTTTGTTTCAGTGGAGGTTCAATCTTTGATACATTTTTGTTTGTATTTTATTTTCAGAGGCCAATATTTTCTCTCTCCGAGATGGAAAGGTCTGGATACCATCCGGGATTTGCTTCGCGGTCGCCCGTGTTTTTGGGCAACGTTCAACCCCAAGAGGGTCCGTCATGCTGTCGCTCTCCACCAATCTCAATATCAGCCAGACCTGCCGGTTGAAGAAGGATCGGAAGCGATCCATTGATGGATTTGTTCCGTGCTTGGTTCCCATGAGAGAGAAAAGACCAAAGACTCGGAAGGACAAACACTTCATCGTTGAGGATGAAGCATCTAACGAGCGGTGCTCCTCCGACAATATACTGAGAGACTACCTAAATAGTCTGGTAGATTGGGACAGTGGCGGTCAAGGCGATTCCGACGAGCCGCTTGGTTTGACTATCCGCCGGCCGCAGGTGGATCCAGTTAGACCGTGGAGTTTACCTTAGGCGTCGAGGATGGTCAACGGGGTAAGTTCTTGTTATTTTCTTTTGAGGATGTGCCTTTCTAACTTTGAGATACTTGGCATGGCCTCCTTATGATGAACGGAGAACTTAGCACGAGCTGGCAGGAAGCAAGTATGGCTCAGTTTAAGGCTGAGGTGGCCAACAATGAGATTGCTCTCCTGAGAGCTGAGTTGGAAAGTTCTCGTTGCCGTGAGAGAGATTCGGCCGCGACAGAGGTTCCTCGCGCTTAAAGGCAAGGAAGAGGGAAATTGCAGAAGTCATGGGGACTCATCATGAAAAGTTCTCTTATCAATTCGAGGAACTTACGAGCGGTTATAAGGACTCCGGAGACGATCGCGAATGTCGCGGTGTCGTGGGTGGACTATACCTCACGCAGGTTCCTGGTTATTCGTTTGATGCCGATTATGCAAGGTAGACCGGGCGTATGACCCGATTCCTCAGGGCGAAGAGAGGATTTGGGAACAATGGGACCCGATTCCTGTTTCTCCCGAAACAGTTGAGGCAGAGGTGGGGAATGTCGATGAGACAGGCGAGGTAAATCAGCCGACGGCTCCTCTGGATGTCAACGACTACTCACACGGGAGATCTATGACCGGATGTTTCGTTCTTGCTTAGTAATCGTGAGGTTGCGATTGATTTGGGAATGCCCTCTACTATATTATCGCATGTTTCTATCTTTTTGTTTGCCGGTCGAATGTGGCCGTATGTAGCTGGTCTGGCCGAGTGTGGCCTTGAATCCATGTATTTTACTAAATTTTATTCGACTAGTGCTTGTTTATGATGAATAGGTGTTTTTAGATATTTGGACTTTGTCTAATGTAGAAAGAAAACTCGAGTTGTCACCTCGACCTCTTCTTCTTTTTGTTTTTTGCGGATAGCCCTATTCATTGTTTGTGCAAGATGTTCGAGCAGTTTTCAAAGTTTCGGGAACGGGTAGATACAGACGAAGAGATATGCTTTTAAGATCTCGCATCTTTTCGATATCATGTCTTGAGATGTTAGAGACCAGTGTTCTGGGTTTAGGTCAAGACATAGGTTTACTTTTGGTTTGAGGCTTTTTGATAACTAATCGGATTTCGTTTTGCCTGTTTTGATTTCAACCGGACTCCGTTCCGATTTAATGTCCGCGATAGGTTCTCGGCTTATACGATTTGTCTGGTCGGAGTCGAGCATCTCTTCAGGGACAATTTTTAAGTCTCCCAAAATTGCTGACAAAAATTTCGGATTTCTTCTATAGCGCGTTGTTTATCTTAGTCGGATGTGAGAGGATCTGTCCTTAGGACGGACCTGGGTGTGGTTTTTTAAGATGGCTAGGGTGCTCGGCGGGGCCAATTGTCGAGTGTTTTGTAGTTGCGAATGTATTGGGGGTGCGTTCTCGAAAATTAAGGCGACATCTCGCCTGTTTTTTCGAGAACTCACCTTGCGTAAATAACGTTTTGAGCGTATGGAACCAGGATCCCATGCTCTGATCGGGAATCGATGATTCGACCGAGATAGGATGGTGTAGAGTTGAGTCGTTTTGAGGTAGAACGATTTTTCTTGAGTTTCCTTTTCTTGGATGGTGTGATAATCAACTTGCGCGTGTAAGGATGTACGACATAGCGTTTCTTTGCGGGATGATAGACAATTTAAGAATTTATAAAGAAGTCTTTATTGTCGAGAAAGTTCGTATATGTACCCACTCCCCCCCCCTTTTTTAGAGAGGGGGATAGCTGAACCCGTCTTTTCACAAGCTGCCTACGTACCTCTTTCGAGGCTCAAGTCATCTTGTAGTTCTGCTTGTTTGGGTGAGTCTGTTTACTCGGCCATTGTGTTTGTGTTGACTGCGTCAGTTGCTGAGTCGATGTTTTTGTTGGATTCGTCTTCTCTGTTAGTATGGGCGTGTCGGGCACTGGAACTGGTCGTTCTCTGGTGGTTGCTAGAATCGACGATTCAGGTTCGTCTTTACCCGAAGTACTTTCGGCTGACGCCTGGGCTATCCACGGGCTGTTTGGAAATTTTCATTGCGGTGTTCTTGATTTGTCTAAACTTGTCTTCGGCCAGAAAGCAGCGTCTCGACTACTTCTGGCAGCCCCAAATTACGGCAATCTCGTTGTGAGTTGGGAACTTAATGCCTAAGTGTTAAATTGATGAGACTGACTTCATTGCGTTTAGCCAAGGCGTGCCCATGATGACGTTGTAGATGGCTTGATGGTCGAAGACCTCAAAATCGACGATCTTGGTGAATTCTTTTGCTGCCACCGGTAATTTGATAGATTCGAGGGTCATTGATGTTATGCCAGAGAAACCGGTTAGCGGCTTGGGTGATGGTACGACTTCGCCTAACTCGATGTATATCCGGTTAAGAGTTTCATGAAAGATGAAGTTGACTGTGCTTCCGGTGTCTATGAGAACCCTGGCGACCTCGAGATCTCTTATGACGAGATCGATTACGAGTGGGTCGCAGTGCGGCTGATCGATTCCTCCGGGTTCTTCTTCGTTGAAGGTGATTACTTCTTTCGGAGTGTTATTGATCATGGGCCAGATAGTTGAATTCGCACTTGTCTCGGCTTTGCGCTGATAGGCTTTGATTGCCGAGACGGTGTCACTGCAGAATTGTGATCCGCCAATGATCATGTTTACCCTGCGACGGTTGCTGTCGTTGCCCTTGTCATCCTGCCTTCTTCCGCGCTTTTCCCCCGATTGTCCCCTTGGGAAGGTCTTTTCGTTTGAGGAGTCTTGTCGTTTTCCAGGGGGCGATTCAATTTGTGGATTAGATCCTTCATGCTGGAGACTCTTGAGAGATCTCTTGAGAGCAGTTTTGCGGCCAACCTTCGCCGAGAACTTTGCAGTTAATGGTCGAGTGCTCGCGTGTTTGGTGAAAATCGCAGAAGGCGTTTTCGTCGTAGCTCAGATTTTGGTTCTAGGTATTACCCGCCGTTCGTCCTTGCTTCGATCCGGAGTTAATAGCGTAGCTATGCGCTCCCTTTGTTTCTTCGTCTTCGTGTTGGGCGTTTCTATCGTTGTGTGGGTTTTTACTTTTTTTTTAATTTCTGATCCGACCCCGGATCCTTTGACGTATTCTTTGTTGTCTTCCATTTTTGGGAAAAAAACCCTCGTCTCCTCTTTGATGATAATATAATATGTGGCTTTGTGAAGCGCATCTTGGATCGTACGCGGCTTTTCCAAAGTTATCCACTTCCTCAATTTTGACTTGAACAGATCGTTTTTCGAAGTGTGTTCTATCGCGACCTTGTTTCTTATCCCGCTGACTCTAGCCATGACGGTTTTGAACTGCTTTATGAAGTCGCAAAGAGTCTCGTCCTCTCCCCGTGAAAGGCTCCAATGGTCCACGTCAGAGATTTCTTGATTTATGAACATCGAGTATTGTTTGAGGAATTCCGATGCGAGCTGGCGGAAGCTTCCGATAGAGTTTTGCCTGAGGCGAGAAAACTATTCTAGTAGCATGGGGGATTTGGGACTTCACCACCTCGATTTCGGCTACCGTTTTCATGAGATCATCTCGGATATTGCGGATTTCGGAACTATTGCTAGCAGATTTCCGATATTGTCGGCGTTTGCTGCGAGTGCTCTGAGTTTGCTCCTCGGCCAGATCTTTTTGTTCTCTCCAGAAGATAGCTTCTTCTTCTTCGTTCACAGGGTTTTCGAACTGGGGTTCGTCCCGAGCTACTCGGCTTTTTGTGCGGCGCGGATGTATGTCTGCGTCTTCTTCCGTAGGTTTGTACTAACTGGTAGATTCCACGTCAACACGTTCGATTTCTTCTCCTTCTTTATCTTCTTCCATAGGAGGAAGGTTTTCCGGATTTTTCCGTGTAGGTGCGGGCGTGATTTCGTCAGGGTTTTGTCCAGACGGCTTGCCTTGCGCATTATCGAACCGGTCCAACGGCATTGCGAAGTCAAGCCTTTTTCTGCGGATTCGGGTTTTTCCCTGCAGAAAGATGGCCCTGTTCCTCGCTGTGAGGGTTTCTTGTTCTGCCGACTTCTTCTCAAAAGTCGCGAACATCTTCTTCACATCCTCGAACATTGCGGTGTTTGCGTCGGTGTTGACCGCAGTGCCGTTTGTCGGTGGAGTGTTTTCAACATTTTAATCGATGATGTTATCGTCACGAGGCTGTTGGTCATTGATCGACATTCATTAACCTTCTCAACAGCTTCCTCTCGTGAGGTAGACAGTCCACTCTCCAGTAAATCGTTTATAACTTTGGCTCTAGGTTCCTGTTTGACCTAAAAGCTGTGGAATTGGAAACATATCTCAAATACCTAGCTTGTGTCAAAAAATCATCTCAATCTCACCGTGGAAAGGTCTCCATCCATAGATAAACATCTGACGCATCTGCGCAGTTGTACATCTCTAAAAGCTCCAGATCACCAAAGTTCTCCAGAACGTACCTGAACCTGCAAATACTCTAAAGCATACTCCAAATATATATAATAGACTCTAAATATGGATGATAGCATGGCACAATAGTGGTAAATATTAGGTCCTATCAACTCCCCCAGAGTTAACCTTTTGCTTGTCCTCAAACGAAACAAGGGTAAACATGTGGAAGAGGTTTGAAAACACCGGGACTCACAATATCTCTAACTTATCCTTCTCACCTCTACTATATTGCAACCACATCAAATAAGTGTCAATCTCAGAGGAACTTTATATACCTTATCCTAGTATAGCAACCAAATCCATTCTACCAACAACTTAGCGAATACTAGTCTAACGTATCCATATACTAACCTCATTTATTTGCATAAAATAAAAGTGTAGGCTTTACGTTGGGAGTATTGATTAAAGGACACATGGACGCTTGACCACTTCATGTATCTGATCATACATGTAGTCTTCTCGAATCCCTTTCTTCGTCTCTTCTCTCTTCTCTGTATCTTTTTGGATCTCAAACTTAGTGGACAATGATGTTGATACAGTCTATCTTACCATCTTATTTTCAATTTTTTTTGGGCAAAGTTTTAGGCGAATAGTGGGGTCATTGGTAATGTACATACCCCTCGCTTCCAAAAATGTATGATCATTCATTTGAATTAGAATAGTGGGGTAATCGGTAATGTACCTACCCCTCTGCATCTCAGGAAATCATCTAAATATTTTTGTTTAGTAGATGCCGAAGATAGAGAGAGAGGGAGAAGGTAATCAGAGGTGAAATGACTTGTACATAACATACTTGCATATGGAATCCGATCATGTGTATACCAAGCCCTAAAGCAAGCAATTTAGTTAGTATTAGGTTGGAGGTCAGCTTCGGTTCCTCCAAACTTTCTAAGCAAGTGTAGTCTAATGGCATGATGATCCACTTTAGTATCTCTAGTACTCTCTGCAACCAACAAATCTAAGAATGGTGCTATAGTGTGGTTCTTGAACAAGTAAAAATATTAATATGATCATAATCCCCTTCTTGACTCTATAAAATATTTTACTAAAAACTCATATATAATAAAACTCAAAACAAAACACAATATCAGTAAACCTCCCCCAGACTTAAGCAACATTGTCACCAGTGTTATACAGTCTAAGATTGCTGAAGCAAATAAACCATAAGAACAAAATTTAACAAGGAAAAACGATATACATGCTCGCTGATGGTGACTGTGGATATTTTTTTTTTGAAAACCTGTCATAATAGAATAAAATCCGAAACTAGACTAATATAATTAAAAACTAATTGAAAATTTAATAAACAGTCGGTTGCCTCCCACTCATCGCTTGTTTATAGTCTTTAGCTTGACGTTTTAGAGTTATGATTCAGTTCTGATGAGATTGGGGACTTCCTCCAAAACAATTCCCAATGTCCAATGTCTTCAGCTTCATCACCCTGTTTCTGAAAGCCTCCATAGACTTCTCCCCTTTGTCAATCATCTCAGCAATAATGAGTGCTCGAAGCATTGCAAATGGGCTGCGAGAAGCATCTGCTGCGCACTCTGTACTTCCTGACACCATATGAGAAGTGGGGAATCAATGATAACTGAGGACCGTCCTTGGTCCTTTTCCTCTTCTTCCAATTCCTCTTCTTCTCTCCCCCATACTCTTCTGATCTCGTGGTGCCTCCATCAAAAAGAGTTTGACACACTTCAAACTTATTCTCCTCTGATACGCGACGGGTGTTGATCGATCGTTTAGTGTTGTGGTCGATCGATGCTCCAATGGTGGTTTCGGTCGATATTGTAGTTCTGGTGTCGATCGATACTGCTTTTTCTGGGCCTTTTTGACGTCACTTCTATATCTCAACCTTCTCTGAGAAGCTACCGCTTACATTTGATCATCAAATACCACACTGTAGGAACCCAGATGTTCTGGGACAGCAAGGTGTGAGGTCTCAGACTCGCGCATACTCTTCCCAACTGGTTCTGGTTCAATCACGTAATATGGTTCGCCAGCCATGGGTGTCGATCGATATCATCAAATGGGTGTCGATCGATGAAGTTGGGTGGTTTTTCGATCTATGCTCTCCGGTGGGTGACGATCAATTCCAGATTTTGGTGAAGTTTCAAGATCTCTTCTCGAAGTGTGCTGATCGTCATTATGCTTCTGCTTCGAGTCCTGGCTCAAATCTTCAAGTTGTGCTTCATCCAATTTCTTCACGAATTTCTCTAGCTCCAAGAATGGTGTCGATTGACAACAGGGGTTAGTGTCGATCGATGTTGAGGTCTTAACGCCGGTCGACATTGAAGTCTTAGTGTCGATCGATGCTTAAGGCGGATCACTAATATCGGCTTCTTCTACTCTACTTAGCTCTCCATATCCATCTGCTTCTTCTTCCTCTACCATATATCTCAGCATAGATTCCATCTCGATCTCCATATTTGCCTCAGTATCATTGGTGAGGAAGGCGTTCGTGATGTCATTCCAGGTAGTGAGAGATCCTAGTGGCAACCTCTTGAACCAACATGCCTGCTTCTCTAGCAAGAGAGTATAGGAATAGTTTGCAAAAGTAGTAATCTTCGGAGACTCCATTGCACTTATGGTCGACACTAAATCATCGAATGATTCAAGGTGCTTACCGGGACATTCATGAGGAAGACCATGAGAAAGATGCTGACCCACAAGAGAGATATATGCAGGATTCAGCTCAAATACATTCCTTTGTGGTGCAGAACGACGCATAGCAGACCTTTTGGCGGAGAACTCCTTAGGCCTGTTGTAGTATCTAAGTGCCTTTTTCGTTCAATCCCAGAATTCACAGTAACAGCAGTAGCATCAGGGATTGCAGTCCCATGTTCATGAATCAATTGCCCTTGACTGTTGAGAACAAGACCTCTTTCGTCCCGTAAGATGCCATTCTTGTCAACACTCAGTATGACTACTTTTACCTTCTCTATCTTCACCAAGTAGTGTTGATCGACGAAGAGTGGTTGATATCGATCGCATGCAAGGTGATTGTGTTGATCAATGGAGAGTTGTTGGTGTCGACCGCTTCTGCTTGGGTAATGTCGATCGATACTTGATGAGCAGTGTCGTTTGATACTTGGGCTTCTACGCTATTGATCGCTGCTTGGAGGGTGTCGACTGCCCTCGTCGGCTTATAGATCATGCGTTCTAAATCCAGTGGCTCTACTAGTAAGAGTCCTATCCCCTTTTTGCTTCTGGTACTCATATGTATATACCTGAAACACAAGAAGAAATTTTTATCAGTAACCACAAACAATAATAAAAACCTAGACTAAACCTATTATCAAGTCTAACGGCGAATCCTTGCTCCCCGGCAACGGTGCCAAATTAGATATCACTCAATTTACCCTAAGGTGTGACTTTTACTCTCTCAAATTAGAGGTTCAGTTGTAGTACTTAGGGATTGAATCCAAAGGGAGCGTGGGCACACAATAGACTATAGACCTTTCAGTTAAGCTAGGCAAACAGTTTATTAGGCAGTGAATAAAGTAGCAAGTTGATTGATTGTTTGTTGTATTAAATAATGCAAATAGCTAGACTTAGGGTTTCATGCAAGTTGATTATAGAGGATAGAAGCTAATGGTATCAATCCTAGAACTCGATATCTAATGTAAAAGATGACCAGCTCTCGCTACGAGTCTAATATATTGACAAAGTTTAATGTCTCATCTCTCGCTTGTTGACACAGATTGACCATCGATCAATGGCAATGATCTTGCATCGACCGATGGTCTCTCGATTCAAGCATTAATACCTAATCGATATGTTCACTAGGTTCCTTTGATCAAATCTCGTTTGTTTCTAACAACCTTGCTCAATATAATTATATCAGGTAATAGACCATGCTCTCGGTGCGCCAAATTCTCATATGATCAGGTTTCTAGTTAATTACTCTAGAAGCAAGCAATAAGAACAATTCTACTGATAGATATAATAATCACCCTAGCAATTCTATTGTTTGGCTAATCCATTAAAACCTTAGAAAACCTAAACCTAGTAAATGGATCTACTTAAACATGATGTTTGTCACATAAATCATAGATGAAATAGATATAGAATAAAAATCAAATAAAGAACCAATGGAGTTTCCAAGAGGAATCTTAAGGATTTCCTCCCTTCTCTCCTAACCCTAGAAAATAGACAAATAAAGCTTAGCCGTCAACAATGGCTTAGAGAACAATATAAATTAGGTCTAAACTCATCGAAGGGTATTCTGGTAATATGTGGTGGCTTTGGGCTTAAGTCGGTCTTGAAACAAGTCGGGCCTATATTCTGGGATCACCGTCGATAGAAACTAGGGCTGCACCATCGATAGACACAAGGGCTGCCCCCGTCAATCGACATTTATTCACCTTCTCGACAGCTTCGTCTCGCGAGGCAGACAGACCACTCTCTGGTAAATCGATCATAACTTTAGCTCTAGATCCTGATAACCTTAAACAGGTGGCATTGGAAAACTCACTCAAATCTCTATCTAGTGTAAAAAATATCATCTTAATCTCACCGTGGTAAGGTCTCCAAACATAGATAAATGTCTGCCGCGTCTACACAGTTTTGCATCTCTAAATGCTCCACAATCACCAAAGTTCTCCAGAACGTAGCTGAACCTGCAAATACTCTAAAGCGTACTCTAAAAATATATAATATACTCTAAATAAGGATGATAGCTTGGCAAAAAAAATGGTAATATCAGGCCCTATCACCCGTTGTTTCGGTGTGTCTCGACAGAGGTTCCCTGAGTGTTTGCGTTGAAATTAGTGCTAATCTCTGCAAGCCATTATAGACATAGCTATAGCTTGTCTGAACAATAACCTTCACATGCTTCCTTGGGCTTCGGAAGACATGCCAGGGATCGATATACAATATAACATGTCACGACCTCAATTCGACCCGACTTTCAAACCTGTTAAACAGAAAAGACGAAAATTGGGACCCGGAACGCGCCACCGTGGTCAACAACGAGGTTGAGAAACTCCTCAAAGTCGTATCCATAACGGTGTTCAGATACCTAGACTGGCTCGCCAATCTCGTCGTAATCAAGAAGAAAAACGGGAAAGTGGTGAGTCTGCGTTGATTTCACTGATCTCAATAAGGCGTGTCCAAAAGATAGCTTCCCGCTGCCACACATCGACCGTTTGGTAGATGCAACAGCGGGGAACAGGATCCTGTATTTTATGGACGCCTTCTAAGGATATAATCAAATTATGATGAACCCCAATGATCACGAAAATACTGTGTTCATCACAGATCGCGGCATGTGTTGTTACAAAGTAATGCCTCTCGATCACCAGCAAGACATTATGGGAATAGCTTGCAGAAGTACTAATCTTCAGAGACTCCATTTGCAGTTATGGTCGACACTAAATCATCGAATGATTCAAGGTGGTTACCTCATCTAGGCACTTCAAATTAAAAAGGAGACAAAGACCAACATATAAATTACTTAACAGAAAAGATGACCTGGTTGCTGCGGGGATTTTTCCTACATTACTGAAATTAGAGATACTGCCATGAACAGGTATAAGTGGCATCCGTGCGATCTGAAAGACCATTGCTCCTTCTGCCAAAGAACATAATCCTTGGTTTTTGGTCGCGATAACGGATCGCACTCGCGACTTTTGCGTATAAATCCCTCAGACCTCGTTTCGTGTAGTTAATATTATTGTACAATCTTTTTCGTTCATATCTACAGAATTTCACATGTTGCTTACTATGCAGTCGAGTAGGTCAGATCAGGGTATTGCCAGTTCCCTTCCATTGGGTCTGCACTGAATTATGTCCATGACATAGTGTTGCGCAACTACGACGCTTCTTTCAATCCCGTAAAGACTCGCATTTCGTAGTCAACATACTCAGCTATGCGAACTACTTGATCGACATCTTAGGTCGACCATATGCACATATCTTGGGAAAGCGCAAAGTAGTGTCGGTCATGAAGACGATTAGGTACTATGAGTGGTTTCTGCTGATCTATGAAAACAAGCGATAATGTGTATCTTCCATAAGGTTCGTTTGCTGTGATGTCGGGAGGCAAATTACTTTGTAAACAACACGTAGCCTGGCGATCTTGTGTAGAAGTGATCGACAGTATTTTGTTGATAGTCTCAGGCGCGGGCAATTTGATTATTCCTTGTCGTAAGGCGTCCATAAAATATAAGCATCCTGTTTCCCTGCTGTGATTATGGTGGTCGTATACGCAAAACGTCAGACTTGTGAATGGCAGCAGGGGAAGTGTCTAGTTTCTTTTGGACTAACGTCTCCGGTGTATCTTCGGTACGCATCTAGTGTGTAATCGAGAACGGGCACGACTTACGCTATGGATTGGCCGTGTTCTGTACTCGTTCTCTCGACTTAGATGCGGCTTGTACTAGAGATTGCGTCACGGCGTTCATGTCTAAGGTATACATGTAACAACCCAGTTATGGCTCTGATACTAAGATTTTGGAGGAAGTTTACTTTCCTCTCATACACTCGCTTTGTTGATCTAACGGTGGCTGCTTCTGGTACTGCGCTATCACGGTTCGCTCAATATTTTCTACCGTTGCACCATACTTTTTCTCATGAGTATATGAAACAGGATTTTTGTATAATGTCGCAGGTCGAAAATCTTCTGCAGGGCTCGTAACATTAAGTAATAATACCTAGTGCTAATCGACTCCCTCATGCATGTCTTCTCAAGAATCCCTACAAGGAAGCAGGTTGCAGGTTATCTGTTCAGCTCAGCAAGCTTCCTCACCAGGTATGCATACCTAGTAAGTGGCTTGCAGAGATTCACAAATTTTAATCGCAAACTATCAGGAACCTCTTTGTCCGAGCACTCCAGAAATCTGGGAATCGAGTAGGGCTCTGAATATTTGGCATTGATATGTTTGGCCATAGGTTTATCACTTTTTTAAGACGTACTTCTTCAAACTAGATGTGCTAGTTTTGTATAGATGTACGGTATTCTAAGTCCGTAATATTGTGGCAGGCTTCAGTTGCGCGTTTATCGGAAGACATTTAAGGTGGAATATGTAAGACTGCATTTAGAGCATTTTCCAAGTTAAGGTATGCTGCTAGAAATCAGACGCGTTGTCAGATCTATGGATTCTAAGTTTGATAATGGAAGCTATGCTAAGTCTCCGAACGGTTGATAAGATTGAATGTTTTTAGCTCTAGATGATAGGATTTTAGGCGGAATAAGAGGTCTTTCAACCAAATATGTACGACTATACAGGTGCATGTATAGTTTAAGGGGTATTTATATGAGCGAGGATACATAGACTCTAGTTATGATGGTCGTATTTACCAGAGAGTGGTAACTGTCTGCCCCTCAGACGCGACTGGCGAAACTGAAAGTTCGTGCGTAATAGAAGGTGTAATAAATGTCGATTGACGGGGCAAGCTTTGTGTCTAAGATCGGATGGCTAGCGCCTAGTCCTTCTTCAACTCTGATAGCTGCTGATAATATACTTCGCACAAGGATATCATATGCTTCAGCTGCTTCTGCTTGTTGTATCGAGGAATTGACCAGTGCGATTACAGGGTCACATGAGAAGCATTTGCTCGACCGACTGGATACTCCTCCTCGAAATTTACAAGATCATATCACATACCTAGATCGATGAGGTTTTAATAAGTCTCCTACTTTTATTGTTTCAGTAAAGGTTCCCATCTTTGATAAAGCTCTCTGGTTTTGTTTCTAGCAACTTGCTCAAATATTTATTATATCAGGTAATAAACCATGCTCTCGGTGCGGCCAAATTCTCAATATGATTAGGTTTCTAGTTAATTACTCTAGAAGCAAGCATAAGAACAATTCTACTTGATATAGATATATAATCACCTAACCAATTCTATTGTTTGGCTAATCCATTAAAAACCTTAGAAAACCTAAACCTAGTAAATGGATCTACTTAAACATGATGTTTGTCACATAAATCATAGATGAAATAGATATAGAATAGAAATCAAATAAAGAATCCATGGAGTTCCAAGAGGAATCTTAAGGATTTCCTCCCTTCTCTCCTAACCCTAAGAACAATAGACAGAATAAAGCTTAGCCGTCAACAATGGCTTAGAGAACAATATAAATTAGGTCTAAACTCATCGAAAGGGTATTCTGGTAATATGTGGTGGCTTTTGGGCTTAAGTCGGTCTTGAACAAGTCGGGCCTATTTTCTGGGATCACCTCGATAGAAACTAGGGCTGGCGCGTCGCGATCGACATTTATTCACCTTCTCGACAGCTTCCTCTCTGGCGAGGCAGACATACACTGCTTCAGTAAATCCATCATAACTTTGGCTCTAGGATCCTGATTGACCTCAAACAGGTGGCATTGGAAAGCTAACTCAAATACCCTATCTAGTTTCAAAATATCATCTCAGTCTCACCGTGTAAGGTCTCCATCCATAGATCAATGTCTGACGAGTCTACACAGTATTGCATCTCTAAAAGCTCCACAATCACCAAACTTCTCCAGAACGTAGCTGAACCTGCAAATACTCTAAAGCGTAATCCCAAAAATATATAATAGACTATAAATAAGGATGATAACATGACACAATATGGTAAATATCTGGCCCTATCACCCGTTGTTTCTGTGTGTCTCGACAAGAGCTCCCTGAGCGTTGCGTTGAAATCAGTGCTAATCTCTGCGAGCCCTTAAAGACATAGCTTATAGCTTGTCTGAAAAGAACCTTCACATGCTTGCTTGGGCTGCGGAAGACATGCCAGGGATTGATATACAATATAACATGTCACGACCTCAACTTCGACCCGACTTTCAAACCTGTTAAACAGAAAAGACGAAAATTGGGACCGGAACGCGCCACCGTGGTCAACAACGAGGTTGAGAAACTCCTCAAAGTCGTATCTGTACGGTGGTCAGATACCCAGACTGGCTCGCCAATCTCGTCGTAGTCAAGAAGAAAAACGGGAAGTGGTGAGTCTGGCGTCGATATCACTGATCTCAATAAGGCATGTCCAAAAGATAGCTTCCTGCTGCCACACATCGACCGCATTGGTAGATGCAACGGCGGGGAACAGGCTCCTGTATTTTATGGACGCTCTAAGGATAAATCAAATTATGATGAACCCCAATGATCACGAAAATGATGTGTTCATTCACAGATCGCGGCACCTATTGTTACAAAGTAATGCCTTTCGGTCTCAGGAGACGCATGAGCAACTTACCAAACGAATCGGAAACCAGCATATTCTAACGCCCATATGAAAGAATGTTTCTAAGAGACTAAATATGCATACATGAAATTGAACCCAACAAAAAGCAGGTTCGCAGTCGAATTAGGGTAGTTCCTTGGGTACCTCATAAAATATGGAGGAATCAAAGCTAATCCGAAATAAATCAATGCGCTGATTAAGATTGTTTCCCCAGAGAACCAAAAGAGAAGTACAAAGAATAATCGGGGAGAGTCGCAGCACTGAATGGCTTCATCTCGGGATGAACAGAAAAATGCCTACCCTTGTACGAGACCTTGAAAGGGAACAATAATTCGAGTGGTGTGAGGAATGCGAAGAATATTTCCCAACAGTTGAAGCGTTACTTGACTACTCCCACAGTCTTCGCAAAACCCATCGAAGGGGAGCCTCTGTTTTCTGTATATCGCGTCATCAACGACGGCCGTAAGTGGCGTCCTCTTAAGAGAAGAACACGGTGAGCAAAAACCAATTTTCTATGTAAGTAAAAACTTATTGTATGCAGAGACATGGTACCTAATATGGAAAAACTAGCGCTCTCCATCGTAATGTCGGCACAAAAACTGAGACTATATTTTCAGTCGCCAATTCCCAATCGTAGTCCTCACCTCATTCCCATTGTGGACAATTTTGTACAGTCCCAGTCAATCACAAGAGATTAGGAAAGTGGACGGTCGAGCTGAGTGAATACGATATTGAGTATCAAACAAAAACTTGTGCAAGAACTCCCATGGAGGGCATGACAAACCAGAACCGAACTCGACCTGGACACTTCATGTGTAACACCCCCGGACCGTCCTAGGCGGATTAAAACCCGAGATGACCCGAGAATGCACAAGTAATAGCTCGCCGAATCAGAATTGACCAAGAATCAAGAAAAATCAACTCTCGACCAACCCATTCTGGTTTTCTATGTCTCGAGGCCATGGCCTAAGGCTTTTGCTACCGTACATTGTCTCGATTGGTGTGAGACCCGGACAATGGTCTATACATTCAGCACACACACGAATATGAAACATCTCTCTATTATGTATAGGTCGAAAGCATATTAACATAAATATCAGAGATTGTGCGCGTCGCGCCCGGCTAGAGCCAAAAAGGTAAGGTAGTGGTATTACATTCGATAGCTAGTCTTGCTTATGCTTATGCCCACTATCATCTACTCACCGGTCCGGACGTCTACCGTTCCGCTTCCCTCTATATCTCTCCCACTACTGGTTTCCTGATAGTAGAAATAGGGCAAATGAGTAATCGAAATTAATCAGTGA
>CAJHQP010011131.1:0-16181 GCA_905132765.1 Moricandia arvensis
CTGTTCAAAAAAAAACAAGACATGTCTTAAATGCTAGTCTAAATGATCAAAATGTACAATGAATAGTGACTAAAACAATACAAATATGCAAGACATCACCAAACCCTCAACTTCATTAACTTCAAAGCTTCATCTTGAGCTTGCATTACCAACAAAGTTCACCTTCTCTTGTTTTGCCCTATCCAAAGGAGCATATCCAGCTTGTCTTGGAGAGACTTCAACTCTTTTCTTGTGTAGGAGTCATCACCACTTCCACCTCGGTTTTGCCTATCACAATCATCATTATACACTGAGTCACTTTGAGCCATATTCTCCACAAGCTCCATTCTATCTGAGCAGTTCTTTCTAAAAAGAACCATTGTTGGCTGTGTCTAACATGTTGTGATATTTAGGCAAGCTCCCCTGTAGAAGGTGCTTAGGAGACTCTCGTTAGTGAAACCATGGTGTGGGCATTGAGATAAGAATCCCTTGGACCTTTCCCAAGCTTCGCCAAAGCCTTCTAAGTTCTTCAGCTGAAACCTAAGATTGCATTCTGGAGCTTGGTTGTTCTTGAGATTGGGAAGAACTTGTTGAGAAAAGTCGTCTTGCATTCATCCCATGTTTCAATAGAAGATCTTGGTAAGTTCTTCTCCCAGGTATGGGCTTTATCTCCAAAGAGAAAGGAATAACCTCAACTTAAAAGCATCTTCTGAAATGCCATTGATCTTCACTGTTGGTACACAACTTGTCAAAATTATCCAAAGGATCCTCCAAAGCCAGTCCATGGTACTTGTTGCTTTGGATCATATTGATGAAGCTAGACTTTATTTCGAAGTTGTTGTTCTCCACAGCTGGAGGTCGAATACCTGCCCTATTCCTATGGATATGAGGCTGGTCATATGTACCGATTGCTCTAGCTTGGCGTGGAGGGTGTTGTGGCCCAAGGTTGGCAGCTCCTTGACCAATGCCTTCTTGAGCTCTCCTTGAGGAACTCCTTGAGGGTTGTGTCCATGGTTTTCAGCTTCATATACATATTCTTGATGAGGTTGATCCTGATTTTCATCTATCTCGAACCCCCTATCTTTCCAAATGAGCCAATCGCTCTTCTCTTATGTTTCTGCTAACTCTCTCTCTAAAGCACTTATGTTGTCTACTCCTTGTAACAAGGTTTGTTGGTCCTCTACTCCTCAAGTTCATGCACCTATCATTTAAAGAGAGATGACGAAAGATTATCATCATAGAAATAAAAGAAAATAAGAATTAGTCTCAAGCAATGACTAAATCTCACAGTAAAATCACCTTTGAACTGGCAACGACGCCAAATTTTGATAAAGGATTTTAACTATATCCGAATCAAAGTAGTATAGTTGAGTGTCAATCCAATCCTAAGTGATTCAAAGCAATGAGAATACAAATCTAATGCTTAATCTAAGTGCAATCAGGTGTAGTGATAATGAGGAACAAGTAACCAAGAACAAGCCAAATAACTAAAGCTTTCAAACAAATAGAGAATTAAGACCCATGGGATAGGAATTTGACTTAAAGTGATTAAGTTCCAATCTAAGGTGGCAAGTTATCAATCAATAGGTTCCCTTAAGTCTAGATCACAACGTAGACAAGTTCTTTGTCAAGATACAAGTCTCTATGTCATTATGCATTAAGCATCAAATGTCGTTGGCTTAAGACACTCAAACATGCATGTATATCAAGTCTAATAACTATCTAGCAATCCTAACACCAGATGTCTTTGGTTATTCAAGCAAGAGAAAAGTTGAGTTGGTTCGGACATTTCATCAAACACCCTTCCGGACATGAAATGTCTAGAGATCAAGATTAGAGAGATCAAGACTAATCTAGCATTAAACACACTCAATAAGCAAAGAAACATATAACCCTAACATTAAACACCTTATATCTTCACTTAATCACTCTAATCACCCTAACTCATGGATCCAAAGAGAGTCTATTCACTAATCTTCATGATTAAACTTAAACTATTGATAGATTCAAGACTAATCATTTAAGAAGATGAAATAGACTCAATAAACTCAAGATGAAAGATTAAAACTAATAAGATTCAAGCTTTCTTCCCAAAAATCAATTGTGTTTAGAAAAAAACAAGATTATCCCTTTAAGATTTGTCTGAAGAGTATTTATATGACTCCTAAAAACCTAGTGGGCCCAATCAACTAGCTTGAAAGGGTCCAATAAACATAAAAAATCAGCCAAAATAAAACTGACTGAGCGGCGTACAGTGACCCGCTCCAACAATACGCTCTGGATCACAGCTGGTGTGTGCCTCCCCGCTCTGGATCCCCGCTCCAGCTACTTGAACACCTCAGACACTGCCGAGCGGGTACAGTGACCCGCTCTGGATGCCATGTTTGGCTCACAGTGGGTAACAGTGACCTGCTCTGGATGTCCACTCTGGCTCACACCTGGCACAGTGACCCCCCTCTGGATGGCCGCTCTGGCTCACACCTGGTTCCATGACCCACTCCATTACTTATAGGCTCTCATTTTGGCTAAGTTTACCCCAAGCTCAATTTTTACTTCTTTTGACCCAAAATGGCTCCAAACATCTTCAAAACTCCTTAAGGATCTCCAAGCACCTAATAAAGACATTTGCATACAAATGGAGCCTAGAGATACATAATGCTAATCTAAATGATCAAAATATACAAGAACGAGAGGCTAATATAATCTTGCATTTGGAAAGAATCTTTCTGTCTCTTTATCTCTTGTTAAGTAAACACACACACACACACACACATATATATATATATATATGGATCAAACACACGCTCTCTCTTCCTTGTTCTTGAGTGTTCTTCACTCTGTTCTTCACTAAACTTACACCAAGACCAACCAGGTTCCATTGAGGTTCAAGATCAATCCGGTCTGATTGAATTTGCATCCTTTGGCCAGAACCAAACCGGAAAGATCATTTCCACAAGCTATCTTGGTTCAGCCTCATGCCCAATTCCATCTGGTTATGATGTCTAAATTGGCCGGTCCAGTAAGGTAAAATTTTAATATTTGTTTCTAACCGGTTTGTTGTTTTTGGTTTGTGTTGGCTTTCTTTTATTTTATTGCAATAAACTTATGGGAAATTTGTTGGCCTTTTTTATTTCTGTTTTTTAGTCCAATAATTTCAAGGCATTTGTTAGCCTTTGCTTAGAGTCTAGGAAGAGTCCATGTTATTTGCTTCAAGTTCCTATAAGAACAAGCTGCATTGAGTATTTAAGCTCCTCTAATCAGCCGTGTATCTTTTTTAACTAGCCAATATATAAGTCAGTTTGCCCCCAGCAAAGAAAAACCTAAGTCTTTCTAGTTTGTGAGAATCCGACCATAAGCAATTTGAAACTTATCAAGTTTCAAACTACGAAACTTGTGATATTCTTCATTTTATTTCATCCATCGATTTTTTTTAAAGAGATACACATCCAACAAGTCGAATCCCATCATCATTAATCATCCATCCCTTGATCTGTTGAGAGAGACACACGTCGAGAAACAAAACCCCATCATCCATCTTTCTATCTCGTTGTTTTGTTTTTCATTCATATCGCATAGTAACAAATCGTTGTTCATCCATTTAGTTCATTATCCATCCGATCCATGTTGCATCATTAGTTCTTATTCCTCTTTGTTTAGTTTATGTTTAATTCATATAAAACCATAAAAAGTCATAAACGTCATTCTCTTATTTCAGGTATTAATCGGATCCATAGAACCCGTCCACTCGTCCATCGACCAGTCGCAGATCTTACCAGGACAAACCTCAGTCAAGCCATCTTTATAGACTGAATTTCAGGCTGTATCAGCTGAGTAATTGTTCTGTCGTAACAAAGAATGAACACTAATCAAGTTAAAATGGAAAGATGGAACATGTAGAACATCATATAACACCAAAGAATCAGAGATATGAATCGTGCAAGTATGAGAAATTGACAACCTATTTCCATCAGGTAAGATACAGTTATATCACAAACATGATTAGTGGCTCAACTATCTATGATCCAAGAGTTTTTAGCCAAGGAATTACAGAGAGTGAAAGGCAGTGATGATGAAAAGTGAAAATATGATTTTTATACTTGAGATTTGTACAAATAAGAAACAGAATACCTGATGAAAATTGTTCAGCCGTAACACGTTTTCAGTGATGGAAGAAGCAGAGCAAGGAGCCACATTCTCTGAACCTTGTACACGAGTTTGAAACTGTTGAATAATAGACTAGAGTTGAGCACCAGTGAGCTGATTAACATCAACTTAGTTTTTGTACACAGAAGGTGGTGGTACATAAGGCATAGACACACCAGTAGATACACCACTAATCACATTAGAAACTGTCCTTCTGTGTAGAAGTGTTATTGTTGGAGAGATTAGAATGAGGAGTATAATTGTTCTGTCCACCAGGCCTTTGTTGAGGAGAACTGAGAGGAATACCCAGAAGAAGACTTGTAACCAGGAGGATAACCCGTGAAGTTTGAAGCATTTATGAACCGTGTGTCCTAGCTGACCACAATGAGTACAAAACGGACGATTCCCTCTTGGACGATATGTATTATACGCGCCAGCATACTCTAATTTTTCAAAATTATCTGAGGAGGCTACAAACACACAAGTTAATCTCGGCGGTCTCATTGGACCTGCAACATATCACAAGACATGATCCAGCTTCATAATGTTCTGTTAACTTCGCTACGTCCAATTTTATTGGATGAAAAACCGTCAGCTAGGCTACAACATGAGAAGCGTCCGAGCTCACAAGCATCTACCCCAAAGGCTTCTTGTTTGAACGAGTCTAGACAATCTGACTAAAAATTCGTCAGTGGGTAATAATCACTAGAAAACTTTTATTTATTTCAAGAAGTGTTTACAAGGTTGAAGTGACTAGTGCTCTCTAAAGAACTGCTCCTTTAGTTGGTTTCCCTTTTCCTTTTATAACCAGGTTGGGGTGCCCTAATTACATCAATTCTTATTGGGCCTATGCTAGTCGGGCCGAATATCTAGTCCAAAGAGAGGCAAATCTTAAAGTCGTCCATCCTTAGCCTACAAAAACGATCGGCTTGGAGACTATTCCTGAGCCGATCATTTTGACGTTGGCGTTGAGCCAAGCCGAAGGGCGTTTGTCGTACGTCGGGTGCGTTTTCCCGGAGACTGGTTCCAACGGTCGATTGGTATTCTGTCGGGTGACTACGTCATGGCCTTGGACGGGAGTAGCCCTCCTACAATAAGTCCCCCCAGTTCATTGGCGATTGCTATCGTTAGCGCCAATGAATTTTATCGGGCTCATGACTAGTCGACTCGGTCTAGAATGAGACTATCTTGTTACGCTTGTTGCCTGGATGGAGTCGATTTTCTGCCTCTTCTGGAACGGGACTTTCGGCATGGGCTCTGTTGGTTCACCGACTTGTTATGTCGCTTTTTTCTTTGCCGGAGAGAGTTTACTCGGACAGAGTGGTAAAATAGCTCGTCAATCTCTTTCTCCCTGGAAGACGAACGGACGTAGAGTTGATTTTGGGCCCATTCGTGTCGGAAGTCGAGGAGTCGCACATCCGAAGGGATTTTCCCGGCCCATTTAGGCCTTGTTAGACCTAATCATTACGCTTCCCTTATAAATAGCCTCTGTTCGATCATTCTTCTCATTCTTCTCTGCGTAACCAGGTACTTTCTCTCTTTATCCCTTTGCTTCTCTCTCTAAGTCTCGCTGTAGATTACGTAGTGTTCTGTCGGTGATTATGTCGCCTGGAAGGAGATTGTCGCGGAAAGAGAAGGGTAAAGCGGTTGTCTCCGCTCGGATTCCTCGGTGGATCTGAGGTTGGAGGGAAAGTTCGCGAAGAGTTGGATTGCGTTCACCGGGATGCGATGTTGGATATGGAGAATATGACTCTGTCGTAAAGAATGTTAGTCGCCGATGCGGAGAGGCTTTTTCGTGGCGAAAACGATGATTGTGACGAGGCGACAGACGTGGCTGATGCGTCCCGCGACTCCAATGGCTCAGAGGTTCGTCCTGACTTTGTGCCGATCCGTTACCGACCGGATGGGGTTTTTGTCGAGCTCCCCGCGGTGGATCCCGAATTGCTTCATCCTGTTGAGGTGGAGGGATGCAGATTCAATTAGCGTTTCTATACTTGACTAGAACGTCCAAACCACCGAGGTGCGACGCACCTCTAGGTCGATCTAGCTAAGGCAATACACAAACCGCCGGATCGCTTGTCTAGGCAAGGCGTGAAACGATTTGATCTGAGGGAATGCAACGCGAGATCGTGCCCATGTGTACATTCCTCGTAACTCTACACTACACTCAAGTTCAAGAGACTGTCGGCGTCGCTCTCAGCTGTTGACAGGGCGTCCATCAGCTGACTGTACAGCACGCGAGTCGACTTCACTATATCCTAGATGCGGATACTCACACGCTGTCGCGTATCCTTGAGCCACATGCCCTCGTAGTGATCACTTTCGTAACATGCGTATGAAGCGTTCGTCGAGTGGATAGTTGCCCAACTACAGCCAGTGCCTTAATGAATCGGGTCGTTCCGAATCGCGACCGTCGCACAATGATGGTTCTGATGCCTGCTGAGCATCGACTGGTGAAGAGCTCGCAAACTTCTTCCATCTCGTCTCCATATTCTACTTTCGTGCGCGTAAACGAGCGGCGCTTTCACTCTGATACACTTCTCCGAACCAATATCTCGCTAGCTCATGACTTATGTCTGACAGGCTCGCCTTCAGCTCAGCACCGACCATGCAACTTCTTGTGTGAGAAGCTATGACTCGAACTGAAGGCGACGTGTTGCTCAGCTAGGAAGGCCGCAGAAAAAGGTACGAACAGCCAAGAAGAGATAGTATTGCCTCTCTGAAGAGAGAGACAAGATAGCACTCGCCCGAGAGTGCAGCGAGAAGACAACGTCCGATCGGCACGCCATTTCCTGTCGCGGGACTCGTCGACTCTAGAAGAGGAGGCTACGCGAGTATTGCCAGCACCCGGCCTCTGAGTCGCGGCATCGGCTGAACGTAAAGGTCCTGTATAACGTGGAACGACGCAACACCTCGTCTCACATGACCCGCGCTGAAGCGTGTAGACCGCAGTGCAGGAGACGGGATGTACGGGACCTACCCGAACGCCCTGTGCGGAGGTCAGCGCGTCTAAGATACTCCCGTGGCCTCAAGGTTCTCGACTGAACGCCCGGCAGCACGAGAGAGTCGATGGCGCCCTAAACTCTCGCATCGAGTCGCAACCTAGCGTCGTCTATTTTTGAGCACGACTCCGGTACGCAATTCTGTCCAGAATCCGTCCAAGCTATCACGAAGTGCGCTTCGCACGAGACGAGACATCGCGATTGAATGTTGCCGAATCCCTCGCCTTGGGGCGTAAGCTTCGCCGAAATCAAGGTTACAGCGCACGACCCAAATAACATCCGCATCCGCTATTACACAGAACCACGACTAGTTTTGGACAATGGACCATAAGCCATGCCTACATGCAGATGCTCAGACGACGAGCGCTTCGACATCCCGCAGGACGACCGCTGGACTTCCTTAACGCATGCGAAATGACACATAGCAAGATTCAAGGCCGGAGAGCCGAATTCCCGTTCTTGGCGAAACCTATCTGAAGAGCAACATCTACCGCGACTCGACTCGTACGCTACTATCTGCTCGTCCACTTCTCGCGAATCGCACGTGTGATGGACGACGTAAGAGGACTCACTTGCTCGAACTAGGAGACCCGTCCGGGATCCACTAACACAAGTTTAGCGTTGCTCGATCAAGAGCAGGCGGCAGCTCGCAGAGTGCGTGTCCAATCCTAGAACTAACAAAAACGCAAGGCATGGACCCGTCGCACGCTAGGTGGACGAGGGAGTTGCGCGGGAATGAAGAGCCTCTGATCTATCTTCAGTTGTGACTCGTTGACTGCGAAATTCATGACCTGTTAGCTGGGACCAGCAGCAAAGCGAGCGTGCGCCGAGGCCTCTGCGAAAGCGACAATGCTGTCAAACCCGAGTGAGTCGAGATCCTTTGAAGGAGATGCAGAAGTGTCATGGCAAGTTACCCGTCGACTCTCGTAATGGCTGAGACACGAATTATTCGATGCGCCGCCCTGCGTCCGTGCCCGAAGGGCCTTCCGAGCTCAGATGATCAGTCGGAGATAAAAAGTCATCCTTGCTAAAGCTTAGGAGTTCGCGTTCTGCGCCTGATGCTTGTCGCTAGTGTTATTCGCTCTTTCGCGTTCTGTCTCTTGCAATGTGCATCAACTCTCATAGCCTCCCTATCTCTCGGACAGCTAAGCTGTCTGTAGTGTTATACACTTGACGTGTGTACAACCGCGACTGCGATATATAATAAAATAGGCATCTGCACTTTAAGTATTGCTTAAGTTCTCAATTGCACGCCATAAGCTTCTGATCTTCTTTTCCCTTCCGGAAGTTCTTGTGTGTGACACTTAAGCTTGCTCACAGTACTCGCGCACGACAATACGACCTGTCGCGCTGGTGATTGGTTAGCCGTCTCCTATGCCGACGCTACAGTAATTTGCCCACGTTTCTCTCGAGCAGTCAGAACTACTATTTCATGCGAGGCAACCACGGCCAGAAATTATCGTAGAAGGAAATTTTGTCGAACCCCATGTATCCAACTTACGTTTTTGATCATGCGTGGGGAAAATGGACATCGATCAGGCCCTACTAACCAGGCTCCAGACAAATGGTGCTCGGATGTTTGTCTAGAACCTTTTATCGTGAAAGAGTCTCTCTTCGTCGTAATTGACCCTATTCCAAACCCCAAATGGGCTGGACGGATGGAGACCTAGCGCGCAGAACCCGTAGCAGACTGTTTCCACTCAGCGTTCCCGCATCCAAAATGTTAACAGAGTACCAATAACAGTTTCTCGTCAGCTTTTGTTCGGTTGCCAGACCCGTATGTAGATATTTCGAAGGGGGCATGAATTATTCCGCGGTACGTCGATCGCGTACGCCTTGTCGCTGCTCAGGGTTCGTGTCTGATCAGAGTACGATCCGCTGGGCAAGTGTAAATGCTGCAGATGCGATCCAGAGGCCTGATGGGTTAATCTCTTCTCGCTTGCGTCGTTGCAGCACGGTGGTTATTACGTGAGTGAAAGTTGAGTCGTCTCACAGATAGCGCCGCGATCATCTGTCCCGTTAACTCGCTCGTGTTCTCTTACCAACAGTATTGTGTGGTAGATTACTGGCTGTCACGGCGCCCTAACAAAAGGGGCTGACACTACCTACCACATGATAGTGCGATTCACAGCGCATCCGTAGCAATCGTCTAGGAGTGTCCGAGTATAAACGTGGTGTGCGCACCCCGAGGGCGCATTACCTCTTTGTCTTGTTTGTTGTAAATACTGGCCCTAGGCCAGGGCGCACCTTCCCGTGTTCTACGTCGCGAATAAAAGTGCGCGCCGACGAGCGCATTTGACTTTGTGTCCCGTACAAGTAAAACAGTGGCCCGCGAGCAGCGCATTTACTCCATAATTGTGCCTCTCGCAGGTAAAAGTTGGCTCTCGAGGAGCGCACTGATTCCATTCCGTACTATTTTGCCTCATTGGCGGTAAAAGTGAAACGCCCATCGCGCCGATCTTTTGTTGTAAAGGACGACGTAGGCAAACGAGGAGGCGGCCGAGCGCGCATCTCACCCTGTATGTATTGTTAGTTGAGCTCTGTTTAGCGCATTCCATGCGCGTTAGGCTCACATCGCCCGATCGTCGCTCGAGACGTAAGTCGCATACCCACGATCTTTCACATTAGCCCTTACAAGGCGGGCATGACTGTGCTGATATGATCTTGTAAGTGCGCACCTTATCGCAGTTTGCTCGAGCTTGCGCTTGTGCCACTCTTGCATCTCGATATCATCACACGCGCGTACGCGACCACGAGATCAGCCTGATGCTCACGCAGCGCGCGACTGGACGCGTCCATTGTTATAATGTAGCACTCTAGTATACATGATGTCCTGTGAGTATACTGCATCGCAGGAGAGTCTGGATCTCTTACCCTTTCTTCGATAATATGCGCCAAAAATCGAACGCAGACTCCAGAAAAGAAAAGAGAGATCAAGCTCTTCCTGCGAATCCCAAACTACCAACATCAAATAAAATTGCTCAAACCATTATACCACGGGTATTCCTCAAAGATCCGACGCACATGCACAATGGCTGGAGAGCAATTTATGATTCGCTGGCAAGACTAAACTATGTGACGATTCACTTCGGCGGTGCCATTGCTTCAACGCCGTAGCTAAGGAGAATGGAGGTACCTTTCGTCGCGCTTCGGGGTGTTGTACGATGCGACCAGAGCACTCCATCAAGTCGTCGGCCCATGCTTCCTCTTTTCAAGTCGAGCGCGTTTTTGATGCCGTCGATGATCAGTTTATTCGAAGCATCGCTTGGCCGTGCCTTGCGGGCTATCTCGGTGTCGAGGGACTGCAGGCGGATTCGCCAGCGTTCACGAGAAACTCTAAATTACCCGACATGAATGGAGTACCCGTTATCGGTGCACGATCTCATACGGGAGCACCGTGTCGGCAGATGATGTGCTTCCAAACGCAAAACGTTGGACTTCTTTGTCAGGTAACTTGAAACAACGCTCTGCCTCTACCCATTTGCTGAATAGTCGTTTATAGGACAAGGACAAACCGCCTTTGTCTGGAGCTGGGTATAGAGGCCGGCATGATGTCCATCCCCAACGCATGAATGGGTAAGGGCCTGTGAGTTGTCCGTAGTAGTTCTGTCGGACGATGGATGTTCGGGGCGTGTCGCGCGCACATGTGTCACAACGCTATTGCGGTATTCTTCGCCAATCTGTATTCATCGTTGGCCAGTAAAAACCAAGGCTCTACCTTGAGGAGCCAGCGGCCCTCCTCCTGAGTGGTTACCGCAGCAGCCATCATGTGTCTCAGCCATATTACTAACCGCTTACTGCATCACCAGCGATACATTTAAGCAGCACCTTGTTGGCGTCCATCGCGATAATTCTCCATCAATGACAATGTAGGTGTAACACTACGCGCTTTAGTGGGCCTTGATGCCCATTTTTCCGGGGCAACGAGTTATGCTCGAGCGTAGTCGATGAACTCGCCGTCCTCCAGTCTGAGTCAGGCCGTTTCTTGTTTTCCTCGCGTGGGCAAACGATCGTCTGTAGGCTTGTGCTTATCGCGGCGATTAGGGATTGTCAGTTCGCTGGTAGCGTCAATACCTGCGTTGTCGATGCGCAATGTATTTCGGGATCGTCGCGCTTAACTTGATCGTCGAAGCTGACTGCCCAAAGCGGCGAGGGCATCGGCACATACGTTCTCCCTCGGGGACTTTTGTCGAGTTCGAAAGAGAATCGAATGTTCGCCAACTAGCGACTGGACCACTCTTGAGGTTAGGCGGTGCCATTCGTTGGTTGCGTGCATCGTATTCGCCGTTAATGGCTTGTAGATCGAGTGCGGAGTCGCAGAAGGCGCTAGTCGTTTGCTTTTCACGGCTTGGCGAGTCGAAGACCGGCGATGAGGGATTCGCACTCGCGCTTCGTTGTTCGAGGCAGCGAATCGAATTGCGCGAAAGCAATTGTCGGATGCAAGTTCGCCGTGCTGGTGACTGAAGTTGACTCCGGCTCCAGACCCTTTGTTGGTGGAAGAACCGTCAAATCGTGTGTAGATCCATGTCCGTTCGGAAGGACATAGATCTTGCTCAAGTTCGGGCGGGAGTTCGCATTAGCGAAATCTGCTAATACTTGAGCCTGGCAGCAAGGCGCGTTGCTGATAAAGATGTCGTACTGGCCTGAGGCTCAATAGCCCATTTAGACAAGCGACCGGCAGCGGTGGTATTCTGCATGATGCGTGCGTAACGTTGGTTGGTTAGTATGACTGATGTAATGGGACTGAAAATAGGCCGAAGTTTCCGTGAAGACACGGACGACCGCAAGCAGCCATGCTTCTCCAAAGATGGGGCGGATAACGAGTTCGGGTCAGTCATGCGTTTGCTAGTGTAGAAGATGGGTCGCTGTTCGCCGCGATCATGCGGCGGACATGGAAGCTGCCTGACGGCTGTCGACGAAACGCAATGTAAAGTGATAGGTATCACCGCATTTCTCAGGCTTAGACAGGCATGTGGGGTGAGCATGTCAAGTATTGCTTTGTAGCTGCGTGAACGTTGCTCGCATTTTTCATCCCAAGCAAACTTTTTGTTTATTCCGCGCAACAGGTCGTAGAACGGAGAAGCACTGCTCGGTATCTTTGATCGAGATATGAATCCCGTTCAATGCTGCTATCCCTGCACGCGTTAGCGCGCTGGACTTCCTGCTATTTCGCGACTGGGTAAGGCGAGTATGGCAGAGATTGTTTTGGTCGTTTGAGCTATCGAGTCCCTTTGTGTTACGATGTAAACGAGGAATTCGCCCGACATGACGCCAAAGGTGCATTTGGCGGATTCAATTTCATATCGTACTCGTTTAGCGTTTTGAAACAGCTCTGTAGATGTCCCAGATGGTCTGTCGCGTGGAGTGACTTGACTAACATGTCATCGATGTACACCTCCATCGAAGTTCCTAGCTTGTCGGCGAAACATTTCGGTTCACGAGTCTTTGTGAGTCGCACCAGCGTTCTTCAGGCCGAAAGACATCACTTTATAACAGTGTGTTCCTCTGTCGGTTGATGAACGCGGTTTTCTCGCAATCATCCGGGTGCATCGATATCTGATGTAACCAGAAAAGGCATCCATAAAAGTGAGGAGCTCGTTACCGGCGGTTGACTCGATCAATCTGTCGATATGGGGTAGATAGCTATCTTTAAGGCATGCTTTGTTGAGGTCGGTGAAGTCGACGCAGACGCCGCCATTTGCCGTTCTTTTTCTTGACCACGACGGGTAGCAAGCCATTCTGGTATCGTACTTCAGCTATCGAAACCGGCTGCGAGTAAACGTTCTACTTCATCGTTCACCGCCTTTGATCTCTCGGGGCAGAGCTTACGTCGTTTTTGTCGAACGGGTTTAAAGGTAGGATCAACATTTAACTCGTGCGAGATAATCGCCGGATCGATGCCCCGCATATCTGTTGTTTCCAAGCAAAAGTGGAGAATTTTGTTTGAGGAAGTCGACGATCTGAGTGCGCAGTTCATCGGAGAGGCAACCGCCAATCCGGATAACTTTACTCGGGTCGGCGTCATCGATGACGACCTCTGCAAGTATTCTCCTGCGAGGACACGACTTGTTGGACTGAGCCCAGAGGCTGGTTTCCTGAGAGATCGAGTTGATGTGAGGCACTGATCGCTGTAGTTTGACCGTGGCGATTTAAGAGGTCCCGCGCGGCTTGTGATTACCCCGTAGTGTATGTATCGTCCATCCGGTCCTGGGAATTTGACACATTGGTGAATGTCGACGGGACCGCTTGCATCGAATGTATCCACGGGGTTCCAAGGATTACGTTGTAAAGGGGCATCCGTGCTTATCACCAAGAATTTGACCGTACGAACAACACCGCAGGCGTATACCGGCAGCCGAATTGTTCCAACCATCAATTCAGAGGATCCATTAAAGCCAGTGAGGGAACGAGAGATGGCTTCATGTTGCTTAAGTCGATTCCCATTTTGTCGAGGGTGTTGTGAAGATAAGATCAACGGAACTACCAGTGTCAATCAACACCTTGGTGACATCGCACGTGGCGGATCCCGAGTTCCACGAGGAGTGGGTCGTTGTGAGGCGCATGGATGCCGATGGTGTCGGGCTGCCGAGAAAGTGATCGAAGGATCATTCTCGGGTCGTACTGGCCATTTCTGGGAAGTTATCGCTTGGCGATGATAGTTTTTGATCGGACCGTACAGAGTCTCTGCATGGAGGCGAGCCACCCATGATCACGTTGAGCCGCTGTTGGCCTTTACTTTGTTCTCTTGTAAGAGGGTCCGCACGTCGCTAGTTGTGGGGATTGAATCCTGTTCTGACGCATGTTGTTTTCTCGTAAGCTTATCACGCAGGTCACCTTTGAGTCGCTGATTGAGGCTCCAGCGGAGGTCATCCTTGTTGGAGTTTAACTTGTCACGTAGATCTGCGGAAAGTGGTTGTTTATTCGGGAGATCTTTGTCGGTTGTCGATTTTTATCGTAATCGTACGCGGAGATCAGTGCTTTTGTAGCATTTTGCCGGCTGGCGTGTCAGTCGTGCGCGTAGGTCGGTCTCGTCGAGCGACATCTCATCTTCGAGGAATTTCTTGAATGGGCTAGAATGACGTCAACGCACCTACGATGTCTTGGCTGCTCTTCATCGGCTGACGTGTCGGCTTTTTCCCGTTCGTTGATGGGATTGCCTTTCTCGCGAGAATCCTCCAGTGGATGTTTGCTTTGAGGGTCGTTGAGCTCTTTTCTCCTTGGTTTTACTCCAGCTTTTGCTATTCTTGGGCCGCTGCTTTGGCGGTTCGATCTTCGCATTGCCGGTATTGAAGGAGGCGAGCAGTGCTTCGTGAAGCTGCTTGCATTCCTTTGTGTCATGACCCCTGAACTTATGGTATTCGCAATATTTGGTTAGGTCAACCTGACTGGAAGACGTGGACGGGATTTGATTTTTGCCGTCGGGCTCTCTCTCCCAATGGTTCCATCCCTTTCCCGGACGAGGACAGCGGAGGAGGAGGGGTTGTTGTCGTCGGTGACGTATACGAAACCCTTCTTCGATCAGTTCTGTCTGTGACAGCGTGCTGGCGGGGCTCTTGCCGGGCGTCAGTTACTCGGGGGGGCGCTGCCTTTGTTGCGTTTTATTTGCTGAGGATCGCTCGGGTGTCTTCTTCCATACGGATGAAGTTGTTGGACCGAGCGATGGCATCTTGCAGGGAAGTTGTTGGGTGGCGATATAAGTCATCGCGGAACTTTGAATGGACCCATAGGGTATTCATCAAGGCGTCGACGGCGATATTTCGGAATGTTGACGGTAGAAACGACCGCCTTGAATTTTTCCATAAAGTCGCGGAGGCTCTGGGTCGAGGACTGAGACATTTGCCATAGATCCGAAGCGGGTCGCTCCCTGCCTTGTGAACATTATATAATGTTTCAGGAAAGCTGCCGAGAGGTCGCGGAAACTGTCAACAGAGTTTTCCGGGAGGCGTGAGAATCATGTCAGAGCCGGCCCGGTGAGACTTTCGACAAACAGCTGACAAAAGCCGGCTTCTTTTTCTTCGGCGGTAAAATTCGCCCTTCCCATTGGCTATGTTAAAGGCTGTCATGTGTGGTCCGTCGGATCGGATTCGCCGGAGTAAGTGGGCAGACGGAACTTTCGGTAGAGCGAAGTCGCACGTCGCTGATACGGCGAGAAAACGGTGTTCGGGAAGTCGCAGCGAGGACTCGTCGATCTGGGGAGCGGAGCTCGTTACGTGGTGGATCTTCGAGCTTATTTCAGAAAGCGAGAGTTTGAGGGCAGCGATTTCTTGGATGGTGGTTATGTCGGAGCCTCCTGGATTTTGGATCTCGGGTGCGGCCGGTGGTTAGAAAGATCGGTGTGTTGTTCCTGGGCGCCGGTCTCTGGGTTGGTATGGAACAGCTGTCGACGTACCGTCGGAGGGTTGCTCGGTACGCCTGAGGGAAGAGCAAGAGCGGCTACGAGCGCGGCCAGCTGGGCGTTAGTGGGCTTTTTGAACTTCTTCTTGTTGAGCGAGACGCGCCATGACGGTTGTCCATGAACTCCATCGAGGTTTGTGGTGCGGTGTCAACGATAGGTTCTGGTTCGTTCCCGGAAGTGGAACATGGGTGAGTCATTCGAGCAGTGTGCTTTGAGAGCTAGCCCCACGGTGGGCGCCAATTGTTTGAACCGAGTCTAGACAATCTGACTAAAAACTTCGTCAGTGGGTTAATAATCACTAGAAAACTTTTATTTATTTCAAGAAGTGTTACAAGGTTGAAGTGACTAGTGCTCTCTAAAGAACTGCCTCCTTTAGTTGGTTTCCCTTTTCCTTTTTTAACCAGGTTGGAGTGCCCTAATTACATCAATTCTTATTGGGCCTATGCTAGTCGGGCCGAATATCTAGTCCAAAGAGAGGCAAATCTTGAAGTCGTCCATCCTTAGCCTACAAAACGATCGGCTTGGAGACTATTCCTGAGCCGATCATTTGTCGTTGGCGTTGAGCCAAGCCGAAGGCGTTGTCGTACGTCGGGTGCGTTTTCCCGGAGACTTGCGTTCCAACGGTCTATTGTATTCTGCGGGTACTACGTCATGGCCTTGGA
>CAJHQP010011132.1:0-16176 GCA_905132765.1 Moricandia arvensis
ATGATGAGGAACTCATCAATGTCACCAACAAAAACTCTTTGTTCAAGTTACAAGCAAGGTATGTAGTGGAGAGGATGGACTGTGATCTCTGGGATATGGTTTCTTGATTGAAAAAAATGATCACAGAAGACAACTTATTGACCAAGTTGTGTCTACTGCATTACCTGAAAGCAAGAGCCCAGAGCAAGTCTCCTATGCTGTTAAAGCATTCATGACTGCTGATTTGCCTCATGAGCTTATTGAGCTTCTTGAGAAGATAGTGCTTCAAAACTCTGACTTCAGTGGGAATATTAATCTGCAGAATCTGCTGATACTGACAGCTGTTAAGGCAGATACATCTAGAGTTATGGATTATGTTAACAGGCTTGAGAACTTTGATGGACCTGTTGTTGGAGAAATGGCGGTAGAAGCTCAACTATTTGAGGAAGCATTTGCTATTTTCAAGAAGTTTAACTTAAGTGTTCAAGCTGTTAACGTGTTGCTGGATAACATCAAAAGCATTGAGCGTGCTGTTGAGTTTGCTTTCAGGGTTGAAGAAGATTGTGTTTGGAGCCAAGTTGCAAAGGCTCAACTCAGGGAAGGACTAGTCAGCGATGCAATTGAGTCTTTTATCCGTGCTGAGGACGCTACTCATTTCTTGGAGGTCATACGTGCTAATGAAGATGCTAATGTCTATGATGACTTGGTTAGATACCTTTTGATGGTTAGAAACAAGGTGAAGGAACCAAAGGTTGATAGTGAGCTCATCTATGCATATGCAAAGATTGATAGGTTAAGTGAGGTTGAAGAGTTCATTCTGATGCCAACGTTGCTAACTTACAAAACGTTGGTGATCGTCTATATGGTGAAGCTATGTATGAAGCTGCAAAAATAATCTATGCGTCTGTATCAAACTGGGGAAAGCTAGCTGTCACGCTTGTGAAGGTGCAACAGTTCCAAGGTGCTGTTGATGCTGCAAGGAAAGCAAAGAGTGCAAAGACATGGAAGGAAGTGTGTTTTGCTTGTGTTGATGCAGAGGAGTTCAGGTTGGCACAGATCTGTGGCCTTACATCATCTTCAGGTGAATAAGATCTGATCTTAATGTATGATATTATTTTACTAATACCACAAAACGTATCTCATCATCTTTTGGTGGTTGATAGGTGGATGACCTGGAAGAAGTCAGCGAGTTCTACCAGAACAAAGGTTGCTTCAATGAACTAATCTCACTTATGGAGAGTGGACTTGGGCTAGAACGTGCTCACATGGGTATCTTCACTGAGTTGGGTGTACTCTATGCTAGATATCATTATGAGAAACTTATCGAACACATCAAGTTATTCTCCACTCGCCTCAACATTCCTAAGCTTATACGAGCCTGTGATGAGCAACAGCACTGGCAGGAACTTACCTATCTCTACATTCAATATGCTGAGTTTGATAATGCTGCGACCACTGTCATGAACCATTCTCCTGAAGCGTGGGATCACGTGCAGTTCAAAGACATTGTTGGCAAGGTTGCAAATGTTGAGCTGTACTACAAGGCTGTGCACTTTTACTTACAGGAGCATCCGGATATGATCAATGATCTTCTCAACGTGCTTGCTTTGCGTTGGATCACACACGTGTTGTTGATATTATGCGCAAGGTTAGAAACTTGACCTATGATATGATTATGTTTTCTTCTCGAAACAGAAAAGGTTGTCTACTAACAATTGAGTCTCTTCTGGTCTCAGGCTGGTCAGTTGCGTCTTGTGAAGCCATACATGGTTGCAGTTCAGAGCGTTAATGTCACTGCTGTTAATGAAGCTCTGAATGAGATATACGTGGAAGAAGAAGACTATGAAAGGTTGCGTGAGTCTATTGATTTACATGACAGCTTCGACCAGATAGGGCTCGCTCAGAAGGTAGACGACTCTATATCTACTATATAAACTACACCTTTATATCTACTAAACACTTTATATCTTCATATGAACAGATAGAGAAACACGAGCTTGTTGAAATGAGACGTGTGGCTGCTTATATCTACAAGAAAGCTGGTAAATGGAAGCAATCAATTGCTTTGTCAAAGAAAGATAACACGTACAAAGACTGTATGGAAACTGCTTCACAATCTGGTGACCATGAGCTTGCGGAAACAGCTACTGGTTTACTTCATTGAACAGGTATGGGTTATTGTCTGAAGCACCAGAAAGCTATTTGGTTTAAGAAGAAGATGAAATTAATACTCTTGTGTTGTGCTTGTGGTAGGGGAAGAAGGAATGCTTTGCTTCATGCCTCTTTGTATGTTATGACTTAATCAGACCAGACGTTGCTCTAGAACTTGCATGGACCAACAACATGATAGACTTTGCCTTTCCTTACCTTCTCCAGGTGATTTATCCTAGGCTCTCCTTTATAAGAACCAAGATGATGAACTTGCTTGATCCTAATCTTTTTTCTTTGCAGGTAACGAGAGAGTACACAGGCAAAGTGGATGAGATAATGAAAGACAAGCTTGAGGCACAAAAAGAGGTGAAGGCCAAAGAGGAGCAAGAGAAGGAAGTCATGTCCCAACAGGTAAACATAAACAGCTAAGAAACTAAAACATCATCACGGGTCTTTCCTTGACAAAACTAACTTTAAAAGTGGTTTTGTTTTCTTTGTTCTTAAAAATCAGAACATGTACGCCCAATTGTTGCCAGTTCCTTTAGCCGCACCACCGATGCTACTTGGTTTACCGGCACCACCACCGATGCAGCTTGCTTTACAGGCACCACCAATGCAACTTGCTTTACAGGCACCACAAGGAGGTGGTTACTAAGACACCGCACACACTGTTGTGTGAACAATATTCCCCTGCCGTTGAATTTATGTTTGAATAGTGACTCTAAATTTCTATTGTAATTTGGATTCGAACTCGGATGATAATAATCTACCAGCTTTATTGTTATGTTCGACGACCTCACAATCCTAGCTAAGCATATACTAACTATAACAACACTAATTAGATTCAGATTGTAATAAAAGATTAAAACGAGAACCAATCATGTAATAAAAACATAGTTCTGACTGAAAACATAGAATCTATTAGGTCCAGCAAAAAAGAAAAACATTGAAATTCAGATTGAAAACCCAACAAAACTCTCTCACAAAATGTTGGTTCGGGAAAACTACTTAGATCGCTGTCTCATCTTTCGTCTCTTCCTCTTCAACCTCCTCATCCTCTTCTTCTTCCACTATTACAATCCAAAAATAGAAACAATATAAATAAACTAACCACCTACTTCTGTTTCTACTGAGCTTAGTATTATTCCATATTAACATAAAAAAAACATTACTCACCTTAGCTCTCATGCTGGGTCTCGCTGAAGATGTAACCTCGGATTGTGTTCAGATTTCAGATGAAAAGAGAGGCGGAGATGCTAGCGAGAGATTTTTTTAAGTCAGTGCTCAGTTGCAACTTTATAAGCAGCAAACCCTAGAAACTCTATTTATGGGCTTTAGTAATTAATGGGCCCGAACAAAGCCCAAATACTTTTGTAGCTTCATACCCCGCCAACATATATTTTTTCTTTGTCAACACCCCCGCCAACATATAATAATTGTTTTTTCTATTTGTTAAAAAATATTTCATTCTACATAATTTTGTACATTAAATTTAATTTTAGTTTTTTAAATAACTAATAGATGTAAATTATTTTATTTAATTAATTATATATTAAATAAAAATATATTAATGTTATATAATTTTTGTGTGTGAAAGTGACATTTTTCTTAAAAAAAAGTAGTATTTGCTAGAGAGATTTTCTTTAGCTCGTGCCCACTCTATACTCATTTAATTGGCTTTATAGATACATGGTCTCATTGACCAAAAAAAAAAAAAAAAAATAGATACATGGTCTCAATAAAGCCCAAAGCCTTTAAAAGCTTCACAGCTGGCCATGTCGACGACAGATACTTGCCTTCGGGTATATTCGCACGAGAAGAGACAGATCTTGACGAAGGTATTGTTTAATTTCATTAAATATATCTTTATATATAAAGAAGAGTTTTCTCTTCTCTTAAGCTGCCATGTCATCAAATAGTGAAATATTGGCATGACACGTGTCCTTCTCCCTCTCTTAATACGCTGGGTTTCTCTTTTATGGGCTACACTTAACTGTTTGTTGGGCTTCGAAGATATAATTAGGGCTGTTAAAACAATAGTATTGTTTCCCATATATCAGATTCACCGTCTTCTGGATATGGCGATCGTAGACTTCTAAGGTTCCTCCTGTTCTTGGAGATCTGAGTAGATAAACCTGCAATGGAGTTTTCGAAGGGTTATGTGAGACGAACCGTCATGAAGAATCTCTAGATCAAGCTGTCAGACGCGTCGTTCATTTGAGTTTCTCCTCCCCGAACAGTTACGAGATGCATTGATTCATTGTCATTAGCAACCTTCTTAACTCCTTCAGCTCACTCCAACCATAATCCATCATTCAATGCATCTTCTTTCTTTTCCAGGCGGTGCATCTCCAACTATAAAAAAGTTAGCCTTCATCCCCTACACATCATCCTCTCAATTCCTAATAACACTTGAAACTTTTCTTCTTTTTTTTCTGTAGAATGACGAACTCATCTATCATGTTTATATGATTTTGGTGGAGAAATCTTACCGGTGGAAAATTGATAGGCAGTATGTCTGGCAGAAAATCTGCCATAGCTTACATAGTTTGACATCGGATATAGCATCTCCGTCGTACTTTTGCTCGAGTTCTTGAGTATCCGCGTCTGGGCTGAGTTAGTGACGAAGTTCTTCAAAGTTACAGATGGAGTACGTTTCCGAAGTCCTCGTCCAAGTTGTGGCGGAGGAGCAATTAATTCTTCAGTCGGCGATGGAACTTCTGGAGTTATCAAAGTCGACGAAGAAGAAGGTACCGTGTTTGAGATTTGGGCTGAGCCCAAGTTCGAGTCAGGATTATTATTGGGCCCAGTTTCATTTGTCACCAGAACTGGGCTTTGAACAATATCTCTTCTTCTTGTGTTTGTCGTTGCTTCTTCCTCAAGTAAATTGTTTCCAGACAATGGTTCCCATAACTTTTGATTTCCTGCTTCGTTAGTGACCTCCTCTGAAAGAACAGCGTAAGGAAACTCCGTTTCACAAAATATGACATCTCTTGAGATGCAAAACTCCTGTTTTTCAAGATCAAATAATCTCCAACCCTTCTTTCCATATGGATAACCCATGAAAACACATCTGTTACTTCTTGGCGCAAATTTATCACCGTTGGTTCCTAGATTACGAGCATAACAGAGGCTTCCAAACACTCGGAGATGGTCATATGATGGAGCCTTGTTGTGAATCTTCTCGTACGGAGTTATGCCACCAAGAACCGAACTGGGAGTTCGATTTATCAGATATCCTGCGGCCAGTATACACTCACCCCAGAAATCAATGGGAAGGTGAGCTTCAAATCGAAGAGCTCGTGCTACGTTCAGGATGTGGCGATGCTTTCTCTCTACTCTGCCATTCTGCTGCGGTGTTGCTACGCAGGACGTCTCATGTATGATTCCGAGCTTCTGGAAGTGATCTCTCAAACATAGAAACTCAGAACCATTGTCGCTGCGTATAGTACGGACTGTGGCTTGAAACTGTGTCTGAGCCATCGTAATAAAATTTTTCAAGTAGGCTGGAGCTTCAGTTTTATCTTTGAGGAGATATATCCAAACTCCCCGTGAGAAGTCGTCTACGAGGGTTAAGAAATAACGAGCACCAGAGAATGATTTTGTCTTATACGGGCCCCAAAGATCAGTGTGGATCATGTCAAAAACCTTCAATGTTTTATTACTACTAACTGGAAAACAAGATCTTGTTTGTTTAGCGCGGAGACAAATATCACACGCCTTATTCATAAATGTAGAACAAACTGAACTGGAAACAACAGGTAGTGAGCAAACAACTTTTGCAGCAGGGTGTCCCATCCGTCTATGCCACAGTTTATAAGCTTCTTCATCTTTTGTAATAGCTGCGGCAACCATCTCCATACTGCGTAAGCGGAATGCCCCTTGCTCCCTCTTAGCTGCTCCAATCACCATCCTCGTAGTTCGGTCCTGGACAATCAAGAATTGATCAGCCATTTGCACAACACATCTATTCTCATCCATCAGCTGACCCACAGAAATCAAATCAGACGGCATTCCCTCAACATAGAAAACCGAGTTCAACACTAGACCATTCCCTATCCTGACTTTCCCTTCTTTAACAGAAACCCTCT
This sequence comes from Moricandia arvensis, assembly GCA_905132765.1. Taxonomy (NCBI): domain Eukaryota; kingdom Viridiplantae; phylum Streptophyta; class Magnoliopsida; order Brassicales; family Brassicaceae; genus Moricandia; species Moricandia arvensis. Next base: position 6,222 of record CAJHQP010011132.1, read on the forward strand.
CATGTCCATCAGCCAAAATTATCAATACAGGTTCCATATCACGCAAGTCACTCAAAATCTCGATCTTGCCAGTCAAGTGATGACTTGCTCCAGTGTCTAATATCCATGAAGGATTAGAGAACGTACCAGTCAAACTTTCAGAGGTGTTGGCATTGATCTTCCCAGCATTAGCATTAAGAATGCTCATGATGTTTCTCCATTGTACATCACTCAGTCCTGTTACCCCATCTCGATCCTTGTCGGTGACAACATAATTGGCTTGCTCCGTCTGCTGCGAACCAGCAACATGAACAGCATTTGCGTATGCCGTCGTCCCCCGTCCCCGTCCTGCTCCGTTAGAAGAAGATCCACCACGAGTTCTTCCTTGCATAGTTCTTCCTCGGGGTCTATCTCCCCACCACTCCGGGTATCCAATCACAGCAAAACAACTCTCCGAAGTATGTCCTGTGCGATTACAATGTTTACAAAACCCTGTCTTGTTTGCTTCATCCATACGGCCTTTTCCCTTTGATTGAACGGCAAAGGCTGTTACTGCATTCATGGAGGCTTCTTCTTCCAACTTATGTGCAGTTCTCAAGTCTTCTTCTTGTCTCACAATGTTGTAGACCTCCTCCATTGGCTGAAGTGGCGTACGAGAGACAAGAGACGAACGCACCGTTCGAAAATAGGCATCGTCGAGCCCATACAAAAACTGGTGCACTTTGTCTTCCTCACGATCTTTCTCCTGAAGTGTGCCAAGATCACACGTGCATTTTCCACACTTGCAGACGCGGAGAGGACGGTAGCTCGCCATGCTATCCCATATACGATTGAGCTTTCCGAAGTACGACTCAATCGCAAGTCCTCTCTGTTTGCAACAGGCTAATTCCGCCTTGATCTGCTGGATACGAGGTCCATTCAAGACCGAGAACCTCCGCTTAAGATGCTCCCACAGATCCTGAGCGACATCTTTGTGCGAGATGTTTGATCGAAGTGTGGTTCGATCGTCATTTTGATCCACGATACAAGTAGGGCTTGAATCGTCCACCAATCCTCCAAGTCAGCTGATCCCTCATCCGGTCTTTTGATTGATCCATCAAGAAACCCAAACTTTTTACGAGAACAGAGCGCCGTCTTAATCCCGCAAGCCCATTCATCGTAGTTCGTTCCTCGTAATAGAGGATGCGAAATCACAGCTCCGGGGTTATCCGCAGAGGTCAGGTCATATGGTGAAATCGTCCGTCTCACTTCCGTCGTTATCGGGTTCGTGATCGGAGGAGTACCACTTGTGTTCGTTCCAGTCGCCATCGTCGATTTGTTTCAAAACCTAGAAATTAGAAAATAAAAAGGTTCAGGCTCTGATACCATATAATAGAACAGAGAGGAAATCAGGTGAAGGAATTTTCTGTATATCAACTTCAAAGAGGAGACGACACTTTATACAACTTGATATCAGAATATCCTAAGTATCTAAACTGTTGTAACACAACTTACGGGAGACTTAGTTTACAAAGTAACAAACATCCCAACGATATCGGAATGTATTCCAACAGAATCAATCTGGATATGAAACTCTCATGCTTTTTTCACCTCTTCATTTTTTTTCTAATCCTCAATTTGATCTCTGTTTTGTTTCAATAGATTTCATTTAACGATTGAAGAATAATTCTGTTTCACTTTAGTTTGTTGGTTTTGTGTATTATCAGAGAGAGGAAGAGGTTAGCTTTCCTGGATAATGGTGAGGAAAAACCCCATTGAGGCCTCTTATACAGTTTCAGATACGGATGTTAGCATCACATGTTGATGAAATGAACATGGCATAAAAAAATAAAAATATATAGGTGCCTACACGTCACTCCAATGTGTTTAGTAATTACCTTTAGATCAGACTTTTTTTTCTTAAATGATTGTATTTCAAGTGTTTTTCTTTCATTCTGCAGGATGAAAAGAAGTGTATAAGCACTAAGCGGCAGTATGTGTGACATGCTTTTCATAGCAACATGATTCATCTTCTCTCTTACAACTATTATTGGCAGTTAAGTGACAGAGAGAATATACGTTAAGGTGAACATCAGACTTGAGCTAAGGTTCATGAATCAAATGAAAAATAATTTTCTTATTTTTTTTTACTTTGCAACTTTTAAGATTTCTCCTACCTGTTTCCTGATATTCTTGGAACTGCTTGCAGTGATGGTACGAAGGGCTACTTGACTCCATGCTCAGGGGAGACTCGCCGCCTATTTTCTGGTCCCCAGTGTAGGTGGGTCTGAAGGATATCTTGACCAACCAAGTCATTCAGATTGGCTGGGAAAACATTCACATTCCAGCTGAATTAGCTAACTGATTCAATTTCTCCCATGAACATCAGACCTTCATTGTTGCACGCAAGTCGGAACACCACCATCGTCTCTCTACAGTACCATTTGATGTTGATACAGCCCGAATTTAGTTCATACTTTGCTCACCTCTTTATTTACATGAAGCCTAACATTTTTCATTTTAAATAGGAAGGGCAAAATTACCCCAGTGATGATGTGCTTCTGCCACACGTAGCTTCTGCAACTGCTCAGGTGTGAGAAAACAGCTACTTACCAGATCACCGGAGGTGATGAAAATCACTCAAAAGGCCCCGGTGCGTCGGATGCAACAGCCGCTGCTGAGCGGAAGCAAGGCAAAGAAACAACTGGTTCCAGCAGCAAGAAACAGACTCTTTAAAGCAAGCACGAAGTATTTGCTTAAGTGAGGAAACTGAAGACCCTAATATATAGCTGAACATCTTTGACGTTATGTTTTTTTCCACCAAATTTTGTGATTTCTCTTCCATGTTTATGTTTGTTTTCTGCTTCAAGTTTTATTATATGAACCATGTCCGCTTCTTCTTCCATAAATAATAACGTCTTTCTACTTATTTCACTTACGTATTGGTTGTCATATTCCATAAATAGTATCTTTCAACAATAATCTTACACAATTATCTATGAGTATTTCGTATCATCATTTTAAACACCAATATAATGTTACTTTGGTTTTTTTTTTCCAACAAAATAATTGCACTCTTAGATGGAAGAGCTTGATTACTATTGATAAAGAAACTGCAAAACTAACTATAGTTAAAGCTATTATTTTGTTTTCTTTAGTATCATGCGTTATTATTGTGCTAATATCTTTGATGGTGTAAGAAACCTCAAGGAATTTAGAGCTTTGGTGTTACTATTCTAGGCCTAAGGTCAACAGTGAGACAGAGAATTCGTTCAGTTCAACTTCACATATTTTACATTGACAATTGGGTGTCACCGAATAAAGATATATCTACCCCGACCTCAATTTACTTGGTTTTTCTTAATGCAATTTATGTAACTTCGTCTTCTGATATCTCTATTTCTATTATCAAAACTACTAAAGTTCTCCCATTTTTCCTTTTCCCTACCACATACAAATGTTAACATATAGCAAGTACAGCCAATGGCAAAGTAAAAAACAAAATCTACATCATATATTAAACACATATTACCATTAGTCCATATTCTCAACATATTACCTACAAGTCGCCCACTGAAAATAATAAAACCATATACATGTACTAAACAAACATGTCGTCGAACACATAATCAACAACTTCTTATCAAACACAAAATAAACGATATGTTCATGTCCTAAACAAACATCACTAATTATACCTTGAAAACTAAATAATAGTATTTGTTTTAAAAAGTCTTAACCATTTTGGATAATATGGTTTATTTGATAATTTTTAAAAATAAATATGTAAACCTTAAATAGTAATGTGGCAAGTTATCACGTTGAATAAAAATGATAGTTAAAGTTTACTTTTTGCATAATTTAAAACAGTAGATTACAAAGAAATGTGTAAAATGTATTCAATATATATTAGAGAAGAAAAATTATGTGTTGAATCTCAACTTTAATTCCAAATAAATTTATTTTATTTATTATCAATAATAGAGGCAAAACCAGCACTAGAAAGTATAAAATAATTACATGATTAAAAATATTTTTTTTAATAATTAGAAACCTATCATTTTAAATAAGAATAACAAAAAATGGTTAATATATATTAAAATCACTTTCAATTGATAATAAACTAAATATTATTGTAGTTCTTCACTGATTAGTTAAGTTTTGCTTCACTCTAACTTCCTCCAATAAATTATTTCATATGAAGTGGTGTCTAACTAAAGTAAAAATCTGCTATATAAGTATATTATTTTATGTTGACAAAAAAGTATATTATTTTATTAACTTATAAAATACTATTTTAAAAAATATTTTCACTTTGCATGAAAAAATTCCAAACAAATAATTTTGTTATTAAACCGAGTTCAACAAAAGCTATAATAATTTATAAAACATAACTAGCCAGTAAAACACCAAAGACAATTAATATTCATTCCAGATATAATTATAATCTAAAACATCATTTTCCTGTTGAATTAGAAAATATTAATTATTATTTATGATATAATTAAACTACATATATAGTATTTTAAAATTGAGATCTAATTATTTTATCAGATTGTATTATATATTAACTGATTTAGCTTGGAAGTAGATAAATTTATTATCATGAAAGAAATAATTTGTGTAAATGTTTTTTTAAAATTGGATCTTCTTAAAATAAATATATTATTATTATTTATTTAAAACTCTATATTTTTTTATTATTTCAAATTGAAATATAAATAATAAGAATATATCTATTGTTACATTTTCGGAATTGATTTTTTTTTTGAGGATTTTGTATTCTCTAAACAATAGAGAATAATAAAGGTACTTTCATTGTAGTTAAAACTAAAAATATTTCTTAAACAACAATATGAACTTTAAAAAAGTTCATTCTTTTTAAATCTATAGTGATTTTAAATGTTTCATAAAATAAATATAAATTCAAAAAAAATAGTTTTTATTAATTTCCCGCCCGTAGGGCGGGCCAACCCTAGTATATATATAAAGAAGAGTTTGTCTCTCTTCTCATGGTGACACATCATCAATTAGGTCTCTACAAACTTGACACATAAGCATAACATTTTAAATATTAATGAATAGTCCTAATTTTTTTTAATTATTATTATTTAAACTAAATACATTTACACAATATTAAATAGTCCATAAATATTTATAATTAAAGCTAATTAAACATAATTAGTTTTAGATTTTAATTTATAAATAATTATTTTAACATAATTTAATATATGATAATATTTATAATTTTAGCTATATAAATGTAATTACAATTTAAATTTTCAAGAAATTAATTATTTTGTTGATAAATATTATTATCTACAGTTACATATACATTATTTTACTATTTGTTTTAGTATTATTATCTACATACAATACAATATTAAATAGTCCATAAATATTTATAATTAAAACAAATTAAAAACAAATCAGTTGTAATTTTAAATTATAAATAGTTATTTGACATAATTTAACAGAAGATAATATTTATAATTTTGGTTATACAAATATACTTACAATTTAAAATTTTCAAGAATTTATATTATTTTGAAATATTATTACCTACAATTACATATATACTACTTTAGTATTTGTTTAAATATATATAAACTGATTTTAAATAAATATTAAAAATTATACATAATTTCTAATTTTAAAAGATGTAAATAAACTGAAAAAACATGAACAGTCATACATAAATTTTAATTTAGATACATGTAATTAAACTAAAATTAATACGAACAGTCATTATCATTTTGTATCATAAAGAAAACACAACATAATTTATTATTAATAATAATTAATAAATTAGTTCTGATAATATATTTATGGTTAGCTATAAATTTTATCTTTAAAAAAAGCTTAATGATACATTTAGCATTATATATATATATAATTAATTTTAAGTACTATTAGAATATTAATAAATAAAAATAAAGCTATCAAAATTTAGTGATAATATATAGTAATTTGTTATATATTATCAATAAATTCTCTTTATTAACTTCGAATAACGTGGTTTACTTGCACATTAACTATAATAATTTATGCTAAATTCAAAAAAACATGTATATTTATAAATATTAACAATTAGTATTAGGTTTTCAAGTTGCATACCTAATTTGAAATAATGATAAAATATTAAAAAAAGTAGACTCTACTTTCAAACCTATCAAATGGAAAAAGACGAAGCTGGGCTCTGAAAAGACAGAAACCGTTAGCACGAAATTAGAAAGAATCTTCAAAGCATGGTCAATCAAATTTAAAATACGTGTAACTGAAGACACATGTTTTGTATGGACCAATACGATAAGATATAAATTTACAAGACACATTACGTAAACTATTCAAATTCTTATTCTCCAAATATTTTGAAATGTAATGTCTTTGTAAGTATAATCGCTTATTCCCACAATTATTATCTTTAAACTTTTAGTTTGCTTGATTTCAGTTTTATTTTCTTTATTAAGAAATATAGAGTTATTTATATTAGTTAAGCAAAAAATATTTCTTTTACTAATTAACGAAATGACATATTACAGTGAAGATTAAGTGTAATTATTTTCAATACACTTACAAACAAATTTCAATTTCTTTTGATAAAATACCAAATTCCGCGTGAAGTGCAGACTTCCCGTAATCTTTATATATATATAACACTTTTTATCATTTATCATTCCGCCATGTCATCAAATAAATTAAGGACAAGTCGACAAGTTGCAGTTAAATTTCTTTTCATCACTGAATTATGAGATGTTAGTTTCATGAACTTTAATATTCTTTATATAGAGAGCCGACAAGTTTGACCAGAAATAATCAAGACCTATTATGTTATATAAAACGAAAAAATATCAACAATTACTCTTGGCCCATTAAATCGATTATGTGAAGTCCAATTCCTCCCAGATCCAAGATTATACTATAGACATGTTAATTTCATTTTAATCATTGTAAATAAAATAATATACAAAAATAAAGATAAATACATATAACATAACTAAACTTTTCAAACCAGAATTTTTTGACAAACAATATAAAAATTATTTAAGACACACATAATATAAAAAGATATTTAAACTAAAAATAAGTGTTAAAGTAATGAAAATATTTTTTTTGCAACAAATAAATTTTAAAAAATAATGATAAATTTAAAGGATGGAAATGATATACAAAACGACAAAACAATTATGAAATCTCGCGCAATAACACGTCACTAAATAATTTATCTCCTTCCAACATGTAAGCATGTTTAAGCTTGAATATATTGATTTCATTTGATTCTTTGTAAATGGACTATATAGATGATCTCAAACACTAAAGTTTAATTACAAAAATCCTAATAAATCATTTGAAAATCTTCACTTACTTCTATCGAGAGAAAGTAAAGTATTTTTTTGTGACTTATTAATATAACTAACCAAAATAAACATTGAGAGAAAATAAATAGTTATATTTTAAAAATATTCTATTATAGTTAAGCAAGTATATAATTTCTAAAATGAATAGTAAAATAAATATTTAAAAATGTTGTAAAATAATTAAACACATTATTACTATTGTAAATGAAAGTAAATTAAATATTTAAAATAAAATTAATTAGTAATTTATTTAATCTGGGCGGGTTTATGCTAGTATATTCATAAGACAGAAGATAATCTCTGGTTGAATACAAACAAAACAAACCCTAAATAATAATTATTCTGACTTGCTTTCATCGTCTTCTCTTCTTCTCCAATCATCATCTCCTCCCACCACCCAAAGGATCTTCCTTGTCCTAATGTCGAAGCAAACGTACAGAGTGTGTTTCTGCTTTCGCCGGAGGTTCCGGTACACGGCATCGGAGGCGCCGCGTGAGATCAAGACCCTCTTCGAGAAATACTCGGAGAATGGGGTCATGACGGTTGATCATCTCCACAGGTTTCTGATCGATGTTCAGAAGCAAGGTAAAGCTACCAGAGAAGATGCTCAATCGATCATCAATGCCGCGTCTTCTCTTCTTCATCGCAATGGTCTCCACCTCGATGCTTTCTTCAAGTACCTTTTTGGTGACGGCAACTCTCCACTTGCTGGACATGTGGTAAGCTCTCTTGTCTCTCTGTCTTTTTCAATTTTTTTTTTAATATATGCTTGATTCAAACTTAAATTTGGATTCAGATTATTAGTTTTTGATTTTGTTGGGTGTGTTTCACTTAGTCGGATTCAAGAGATTGTGAAGCAATTTAATTGTTTTTTATTGGGAGATCGATGAGATCGACCTTATCAAGATTATGGAAAACACGAAGATAAAGAAAGATCTAGAATATGAAGACGAATCTAGAGAAATCTGGAAAGACCGAGAAGATTAGAAAGTTAACATTTATCTATATATTATTCCATATTAGTTTAGAAAATTAGGTTAGATCATTCACATATATAAGCTAATGCATCTTGTAACTTATTGCTGATGAGAGTCTAATATAATTCTTCCATAAAACACTTTGTGTTCTTTACTCTCATCAATTTGTCATGGTATCAGAGCTAAGATCCAAAACCTGTGGATCAAAGTTTATTTTCTTCAAAACCATACGACTTCTTCTCCTTCTTCATTGAAAGTCAAGCAACGGCACGCTCCATCCATGGCTTCCATCATCACTAGACTCCGTTGCGTCACTATGTCTTCACCACATACACATTCCATTCCACTGATTTCCACCGGAGATTGACCTCAATTGTTCGTGAAATTACATATCTCGCTTCATCACCAACGTTCTCTTTTGATATCACCAATTTCGATGACCACTCATTGTCATAGCTGTTTAAATATCTGCTGGTTATGTCTGCTTTTCCGATCACTTGTTGGCACTACCGTTTCAAGCTGCACAAGTTTCCAATCACTTGTTCAGTCCGCCAACTATGTTGAGGCGTGCATCAACTTTTGGGCCGAATCAGCTCAGTTATTTTCTAAGCCCAAGTTGGGCTCATTCCTTACATGAGCTTCATCAAGCCGTGTGTTTTATTTGGCTGCTTGTTTACATTCACGACAACAAGCCGCCATGTTAGAAATCATTACTTTGGAACTTCTGCTATTCATACACAAAGCTAAGTTCTTTTTATCTCAACAAGTTTTGTTTTTTCATTCACGAAGCAAAACTTGTGATTTGACTTCTCGCCCTCGTGAGTTGTTTTTCTACTTCGCCATCGCGAATATTCATGAACATCGCAATTGCAAATTTTGTTCTTTATTTTGAGAACCCTACGACCGGCGTATAAACGTGATGACCCGACGGCCGGGTATTGCAGCCGATTTGACTCTACGATCGAGTATAAACGTCGATTTATTTACCTCACAGCAGGGTATATTGCTGATATTTTGAAGATTTGTCCAATCTCACACGTGTTATACACGTATGAGCTTTGCGGGAGGTATGGGAGATCGATTGAGATCGACCATAATCAAGATTATGGAAAACACGAGATAGAAAAATCTAGAAGATGAAGACGAATCTAGAGAAATCTGGAAAGACCGAGAAGATTAGAAAGTTAACATTTATCTATATATTATTCATATAGTTTCAGGAAATTATGTTAGATCATTCACTATATAAGCTAATGCATCTTGTAACTTATTGCTCATGAGAGTCTAATACTATTCTTCCATAAACACTTTTGTGTTCTTTACTCTCATCAATTTGCGAATGCTCTGATACCATGACAATTGATGAGAGTAAAGACACACAATATGTGTTATGAAAGAATTATATTAGACTCTCATTCAGCAATAAGTTACAAGATGCATTAGCTTATATAGTGAATGATCTAACTAATTTCCTAAACTAGATATGGATAGTATATAGATAAATGTTACTTCTAAATCTTCTCGGTCTTTCAGATTTCTCTAGATTCGTCTTCATATTCTAGATCTTTCTTTATCTTCCGTGTTTTCCATAATCTTGATATGGTCGATCTCATCGATCTCCAATATTTTTCTTTTATACGTGAAAGACAACAAAAACACACA
>CAJHQP010011133.1:0-16175 GCA_905132765.1 Moricandia arvensis
TCATCCACATAAATTGGTTTATAACAAGATAAAATTTTAGAATAAATGTCACTCAATCAATGGTTTTATTGATATGGCAATTATTGCTTGACTTGGCAACTAAGGAAAACTGTGTGAGGTTCTTTTTATCTAGACGGCTTGGGGAGGTAAGTGAAATGTCTTGGAACCACATTAAATATTTTTGAATCTTTAACACAAAACATCCAGCAATTTGAGAGTTGTGGGGTGCCTTGAATGTGACATGTTCCAAATAAGGAAATTGAGAGCTTGTTTGACTGGTTTTGGGAAATTAAGCATAATTTAAATTCCCTTGACCATTTCTCCTCATATTCAGCTTGTTTGAAAGATAAGAGATACATCTTGAGACTATGATGGTTTTTGGTTTCACGGCCGTTTCTTTTTTTTTGGGCTAGGATGCCTTGTAAAGGTGTACTCGCAGCTATGGGCTTGGAACCTCAAGTTTGTAAAATCCATAACTCCTATCAGTGATAGCTGTTTAATGTGCATGTCCACTTGCAACGAAACTAGCGTGTATTTGACTCTCTGTAATATGGTTTCATGAGAAGGCGTCACTTGGTTTGTCAGATATGTCATTTGAGTGAACTATATGTCCCATGGTCGGTTCTACTGGTTTGTTGATGAAGTTGTGCATCTGATTGCTCTGGTGCAGCGTACGGTGTAGATTTTTCTTCAGATACTGATCTCATGACCACAATCTTTTATTTATATCTATTAATAAATATTAATTATTTTTTATATTTTAACTCCTGTTCCTGACAGTTGATTTATAATATCATTAGATTGATATCATGATATGCATTATTCCTCTTTCACTCCCAAAAGTTTTATCCTCAAACACCTTGTTTCATATGACATTGTTTGTGTCATATTAATGTTAGCTGGACCTCAGGTGCGTTGGTTCTTCTTTTTCTGTGAAATATTGTAGGTAATGAAATACCATTGGTGGATGAGGATACTCAGTGTCTCTTTTAGCAGATGTTACGATAATGGATACTTTCTGTTTTGGGTGTTGCTGGTGCGCGCGCCCTCGGCGGATTTCAGTCTTCTACCATAAATCGCTTCTTTGATATATCAGTTGTAAATCTGTTGGTATATATCCTCTTCTCCATGATAATCTTATGACTCTCCCAAAGTAGTGATGGCTGGCTCATTGTAGTACCAGCGTTCTTCCTCTTCAAGATCCCACCATGTTGCTGCCTCACCTCGTAGCTGATTGATGGCTAGAGGTAGTATCTCATGTGATGGCATGTGATTCTCCCAGATACAGCTATCAATGTGTGCAATCGAAGAGAGGTATGCTTCAGGACCATATCCCCCATGAAAAACTTAAGGCTTTAACATAGAAAACCAAAATTTATTTTCTTTTTCTATTTTTGATTAGCAAAGACAAAACAGAAAAGAAGCAAAGATGTAAGAAGATCTTTCTGGTTTTCTTTTTGAGTAGAATAAAAAAAAAAGAAACATGATAGATGATAGGAACTTTTAGCTCTGATTCCAAAAATGATACAAGCCTAGGCTATCAAAGGCTTAAATCCTCAAGAATATCAAAACAAAAAGAGGGTGGTTCGAAAGTTCGATCTAATCAACCAAGTGAATCCGGCTGGATGGATCGAGTTGATGATGAACGTGGATTGAAGTACACACACGAGAAATGGATAGGCTCGTGATACAACAAAAAATACTAAAGGAAAAAAGTTTGTCAACTACACGAAGTTTACCCTAATATGGTGGAAATCATCCAATGTTTCATAATATGTTAACAACTACACGATGTTTATGTTAATACATGCCACATATACGAAGTAAATGATTATATGGTAGGAACATCAAAATCGGATTTAATTGGTTCTAGGAAAAGTTAGTGGGGTCAAACTGTAATTAATCAAAAAAATCAAATTTAAAACAAAAGGAACTAAGTTTTAGAAAAAATAATTGTTACATTAAATTTTGATTGGGTAAAAATTATAGAAAGTAGTTGAAAATAAGAATAATAAAATTTATAATTGAAATTTAATATATTTTAATATTTATGAAAAATTAAAAAATATGAAGACAATAACTTTGATTTTGTCGATCATATTAATTTCCAATATAAACATTTTAAAGAATTCATATTTTGGACTTTTAAATTGGAAATAAATTTTGGTTGAAAGATTTTAAATAGATTAACAAGATGAATTATTTTAAAAGACAAAAAAATGAATGTTACGTAAATTTTAATATCATAATATATCAAGATTATGTTGACATAATATTTACAAAAGAAATATTGATGTTGACAAAAATAATCAGATATAAATATATATATATATATATATATATATATATATATATATATATATATATATATACAGATAACAGATACAAATTTGGTATTTGTAAACAGTGTATCAAATTACGGTGACATATTACAAAAAAAAATTAGGGGGATTTGCTAAAAACAACCTAAAATTTCAATCTAAACCTAAAAGTGTACCCCCAATTTCAATCAAATGCAAAACCAACCTACAAGGGTGATAAAAGTACTATTTAACCCTTATGACCAAACAAAAAACAGAAGTATATTTTATGTTTATATCCTTTGTTAGTCTACACGTAACAGAAAGAAGTCTACATAAATGTAGACCTCGTACGAAGTCTATTCACTCGGTAGACTTGTTATGTAGTCTACACCATAATTTTATCTAATAATTTAATTTTAAAAATGTATAAAAATAATTGTTGTAATATTTTTAACTAATCATTAATATAATGGATAATATGAAGTAAAAAAATAAAATTTTATATAATTAAACACTTTTAAGGAACATTTGGGGTTTGAGATTTTTGGTTAAGGGGTTCGTAGACATATTATAAAGTCTAACATATATGTAGACTTTTTTTTCAGTCTACACACAATTTAACCTAACCGGATTTAACCAATATAATTTGATGATCAAATAAAACATTTACGGTTTGAGATTTGTGGTTAAGGGGTTCGTAGACATATTATAAAGTCTACATATATGTTAGACCTTTATTTCAGTCTACACACAATTTAACCTAACCGGATTTAACCAATATAATTTGATGATCAAATAAAACATTTACGGTTTGAGATTTGTGGTTAAGGGGTTCGTAGACATATTATAAAGTCTACATACATGTAGACCTTTTTTTCAGTCTACACACAATTTAACCTAACCGAATTTAACCAATATAATTTGATGATCAAATAAAACATTTACGGTTTGAGATTTGTGGTTAAGGGATTCGTAGACATATTATAAAGTCTACATATATGTAGACCTTTTTTTCAGTCTACACACAATTTAACCTAGTATATATATATACGATTTCTCAAGCTTTTCAGGTAAAAAAAAAAAACTAAACTTCGCCGTATCTCTCTTTAGGCGATTTCCGGCGAGATTTCCAGTGAAATCGATCCACGCAGTTCCCATCCGCTTCATCTATGTCTCCTCCATCACTCTGGTAAGTTAAATGTCTCTATTCTCTGTTGATAAAAAGTGACCACCTTTACCTTTTCTCTTTTCAGATCTGAGCCGGTGACTTCTAAGGAATGGTGCTTCTCGTCCAAATCTCTGCTTCCAGTCAGTATCATGGCTTCTACTTCATCTCTCTGTTCTAGCCAGCAAGGGACTGTGCTTCATCTTCCAATGTACGTCTCTTTATCATCTCTATCTCTCATTTAACTAATAACCTAACAAGCTCATCCTTGTTTACTAACCTTTTAGTTTCTTTTGATTCAGATCTGAGTCGGTCAGTCTTAGATCCATTTCTCTAACGAGCATTGCATCCTCTCTAATCCATTTCTCTGCTTCTGGTGAGTCTACTTCGTTTTGAAGTGTAGTATGAAGTTTCGAATTTGTAGACTGAAATTTTGAATTTGTAGACTGAAACTTTGAATTTGTAGACTGATATTTTGAATTTGTAGACTAATATTTTGAATTTGTAGACTGATATTTTGAATTGTAGACTGATATTTTGAATTTTGTAAACATATATTTTGAATTTGTAGACTTCTGATGTAAACTGATGTTTTGAATTTGTAGTACACTGATGTTTGAATTTATAAGCTCGTTTCCAGCCTTTTCAACCGTCCAAACTCCAATATTGACCAAAATGAAACATTTTTGACGATTCACAAGTGAAAAAAACGAAATTATGAAGTTTATGATTATGAAAAGAGAGATTTTAGATGGAAATGTAGAGAAAATGAGAGGAAATGAAGATTTGCTTGTTTAGAATGAGAAAAAAGTGGTTGAAAATTCAATTCTAAAGCTTTAAGAGATCAAAAATGGTGGTTGAAAATATTGATGATGATGCATAGTTGTAATTAAGAAGAAATGTTTAGGGTGTATTTGGTTTTTTGTATTTTTCGAAATTAATAAATAAATAAATAATAATGGCAAATTTGTAAATAATTCAAAAACTTATGGGTATTATGGAAAATTCAATGATGAATAGTAACTAAAAAAAAAAGAGGTTGGTTTTGCATTTGACTTGAATTTTTAGGTTGTTTTTGAAAAAACCCAAAAAATTATAATGCTTATGTATGTTATATCATTTTAATTATTGATAGTAGTAATATATTTGTAAATGTATTTTATAGTTTTATGATGTTAATTGTAAGTGTTATGAGACGTAGCATTTCTTTTCTTTGACTTTTAAAATAATTCATCTTGTTAATCTATTTAAAATCTTTCAACCAAATTTATTTCCAATTTAAAAGTCTAAAATATGAATTCTTTAAAATATTTATATTGGAAATTAATATGATCGACAATATCAAAGTGATTGTCTTCATATTTTTTAATTTTTCATAAATATTAAAATATATTAAATTTCAATTATGAATTTTCTTATTTTTCTTGTCAACTATTTTCTATAATTTTTACTTAATCAAAATTTAATGTAACAATTATTTTTTCTAAAATTAGTTCCTTTTGTTTTAAATTTGATTTTTTGATTAATTACAGTTTGACCCCATTAACTTTTCCTAGAATCAGTTAAACCCGATTTTGATGTTCTCACCATATAATCATTTACTTCGTATATGTGGCATGTATTAACATAAACATCGTGTAGTTGTTAACATATTATGAAACATTGGATGGTTTCCACCATATTAAGGTAAACTTCGTGTAGCTGACAAACTTTTTTCCAATAATAAGCTCTTAGAGGTACTGGTCTCAACAAGACAAGAGAAACAAAGTTTTACAAGAGAAAACTTTAAAGGAAACAAAAGTTTCATGTACATTCATTATTTCATGTCTGGTTAGAAAGAAGCAAATGCAATAGCTTATATAAGCTCGACCAAGGCGGTTAAAAGACAAATAAATCAACATAAATGAGAAAAAAATTCAGAATAAACGATAACTCAATCAATTGTTTGATTGATATGGCCATTATTACTTGATCTTGGTCAACCAAGGAAAACCGTGAGGTTCCTTGTATCTAGACAGCTTAGGGAAGTAAGTGAGATGTTTTGGAACCATATTAATCACTTTTTGAATCTTTACATGAGCTCATACAGAAATAGAGATTTGTGGGATGCCTTGAATGTGACACCTCCGATCTGCTCTAAGTACAAGTTGACTCGACCGACCGTGCAACAATCAAACAAGAACATGCACAACCAATCACTAGTAACTTAAGCCAAACCAAAGAAGCCACAATGTGTACGTCAACGATTAACCCGAAGTTCCCGGAATAATCCAGGTACCTTAGGCCAATCGCCTAAGTACACATATCATATTAGGTACAACCCGAGGCTTTGCAACCCGACCGAGTAATACCCAACAGTTGGTTCGTCCGGACAATGGACTTAATCTCATATGGAAATCGTACTTTAAAAACATTCTTTAAAAATATATACTTATCCATTCAAAAGCATCTTACACAAATGTTATAGATTAACCTCGAGTTTTTCGGAAAATAAAATTTATACGTAATATATATCAAAATGACTTTGCAAGGATAATAAAACTACCGCTGGCTAATGTTGTTCCTTCCCATACTAGAGAAAAGGTCTCCCGCCTACTGGTTACCTGCATCACAAATGATTCATGAGTAACTAGTTTACTCAGTTAGTCTAATCCCGCACCCCAACACATATCAATAGTATCTCGAGCAGTCAACACCATTTGATGCACTGAAAATATATTCCATAATTATTATATATATAGGGTCTATCATTCCATAGATGTGAATCATATCTTAAACATCACCTCCATGTCACCCGCCATTCACTCATATATAAATAAAATATATACTAGATTCGATAAACCACATAGGCTAACCGAGCATAGTGAGTTAGCATTACCATCATCCTCGAACATACTTATGAACATGTGAAAATGCATCGTCATGCAGTACACGACCTTCAGGGTGATACCTCATCATCGTGTCTTCATGACCTTACTCCATTCACATGACCAAGTCACGGTAATGCGGAGACTTTAGGGAGAGTGAATATGATAAGACTTCACATGATTCATATTCATATACTTAATAATATACATATTTATTAGTATTTGAGAACAAGTACTAAGACTCGGGGAAAACCTCAAATAAGAATTCATAATAGTTCATAAGTGTTTACAGAAGTAAACACCTCAGCATGATTATTGATTAAGAGAATTTGCTTATCAATCAACCATATTCAGTAGTTAAATGAAGCAATACTCATTCATAACTCATTAATAAACTATCTAGACTCACCTTTGTATCCATGAGATTGGCTAAGGAAGACTAGACTGAAGCCTCAACTAGTAACATTTTACTTCACTCCTGATTCAGAACGTTTGGATACAAGATCATTAAGGTCGATTCAAACAGAAACTCAACTCAATTTAGTTCAAGGATAAGTTAGTTCAACTAGGCCATTTTAAAATATTTAAGCGACATAACTGAACCTATATCAATACACATAAGGGCTTAAGAAACTAATCTGGACAAGAAGCAAGCAGCCAGGCAGCACATGACATGCACATGACTCGCAAGCAGCTGAAAGTATTCAAGACCAGTTTTTGATCAAATGTTTTCCGTCCATTGGTTCGTGTCCTGCTTTTGGATAAACTCGTCCAGCTTATATATAACTCGATCATAATAATTAATATTCGATCAAAACTATCAAGAAAAGGTTGTTCAGCCTCAAGATAGTCCCATCAAGACATTAATTCAATGGGTCGATTTTGTTTTTTTTTTTAATTCTGATCGACCCAATCTGGAATCACGAACTTTCGAGGGTCACTTTTCTTATTGAGAGTTATCCTCTTGTTCAGATTCTCTCTGAGGTCATTGAACATGTGCTCAATGTCCTTACATGTCTCCTTGGATTCTCTGAAAAACATCTACAATCTATGAATATAGTATGCTTCATGAAATGGATGTAAAGGAATTTTGAAACTCTTTTGGCAAAGCCATCCATCTCTTTTTCAGTTGCTTCTCTGCGAAGATGTTTAGAAATCTTCTGCTTCCTTCTGGCATGTCTTTTTCTTATCATTGGCTCAGGTGTATCGGCATTTTGTTTTAGAGTCTCTTTACTAGAATGTCTGACAAACAAGCTTGCATTTATACTTGGTAGACAAACTGTTTCTACTACTGAAGACCGTCGATCGATGCTGACGTCTTGACGGTGATCGATGTTTGAAGATTCACACGAGGCTACATATTCTGAGGGTTCTGTCGATCGATTCTCATCAATGGCTATCGATCGACAACAGTGAGAACTACCAAAAGACATAGCAGTTTCTAGTCGTAAATATCCCTCTTGGAGTTGTTCTCTCTTCACCTATTTCCAAAAATCAGCACCTATCAATGCATTGACGTGGTGTTTTGACCAGCTTCCTCCTTCTCCTTAAACAGGGTCTCATGTCTTTAATTACCTCACTTGTCTCGACCACTTTATTGTCTAAATTCTTGACATGAGTGCTGAGAGTCTCAAACTTTGTGTTGAGGTTGATGTACATAGCATTTATATTGCCATTGAAATTCACAATCATCTTCTGCTTCTACTCCAATACTAGGTCAACCATACTTTTAACTTGCTCTCCTGAGTTTCTGGATGTGGGTTCTGATTAGAAGATCCAAAGGTCCTATTATTGTTGTTGATGGGCATGCTGTTGTGAACTCTGGTTGTAATTGCTCATATTACCGCCATAGAAGTTTATGTTGTAGCTCTCATTTCCCTATCTCTAGAAACTGTTTCCACCAATAAAAGTCACTTCTTCTATGGCTTTTACTTCTTGCTTCTTGAAATTTTTTTGAACATTGTCCACCTTTGCCTTGACTTCATCTACCTTCTCCTTGCTCAAGGCTGGAGCTGATTTCTTCCTTTCATAATCAATGTTCTTGGTGGTATTTCTAGACGCTAAATTCTCAATAAGACTTGTTGCTTCTTCTGGGCTCCTAATGCTGAAATTCCCTTCACTACATGTGTCTAAGGCCATCTGGTATTGTAGATCAATACCTCTAAAAACGTGCTAAGTAGTTGCACCTCGCTGAAACCGTGGTGTGGACAGACTCTCTCGTAGGACTTGAATCTGAAACAGGAACTTTTGAATAATTCTCCAGGTGCATGTGTGAAGGTGGTGATTCTGCTTCTCAAGTCCTCCTGCTCGCGCATCATCAAAGAAATTGCACAGGAACGCATTTTGATGTATGTCCAGGATGTCAGAGATCCTGGTTGTAGTTGCTTAAGCTAATGTGAAGCTTCTCCGGCGAGTGGGTACTTATTCCTAAATATGCAATCTTTCAAATTAACCCTAGGAACTACTCTTGCAAGAAAGGTGAAATTGCAGTATTTAGGGATCAAATCCAGAAAGAACGAGGGGACACAATAGATTTATTATAATTCTAATGGTCAAGCTAGGCAAACTATAAATAATGGTTTAAGTTATAAGTCTATTGGGATAGGAAATTATCTAAAATACTAAATCTATGCAAATATAGAAAGCGATAGATTTAGGATTTATGGCAAGTGAATTATAATGGATATGATGCAGAAAATTATTGATATGTGAGGACAATGATATTAACTAATTATACCTCCTCTTGTCCCAACTCTCGTATGCAGACAGAGAAGTGTATTGTCGATCGCACGGTTAAGGCCTAGTGTCGATCGATGGCTAAGGCCTTGATATCGATCGACGGTAATTTCCTTGCTAGAAACCCTAGATCTATCGCTAATTAGACCAGCTCTCGCATATATCTAACAACCTAGATCAATGTAATCAATTCTGGCACAGAACCTACTCTCGTAGTTGTCAATGTCCTAAGTTCAGGTTTTTAATTAGCTACTCTAGAACGCAAGCATTAAACACAATTCCAAAGTTTGATATTACTTCATCCTAGCAATCCTATTTTAGGGCTAATTCACCAATACCATTAATAACCCTAAATCTAACAAGTGAATTACTCAGACATGATCAAAGAAAACATGATGAACTGAATAATATAATGCATAAAATAAATAATGGGGTTCCAATACCAATCTCGTAAACTACTAATGCAAGAAAACTAAAAGTTGTAAAGTAAATTTGTCTCTTCCAAAACTTGTTTTCTTGTCGTCTCTCCTCTGCCTAAATAATGGCATAACCATATAAACTAGGTCAAAACTCATCTAGGGGAATTCTCGTAATTTATCTTGACTTGGGCTTGAAGTCGGCCAATATCTTCGAGTGGGTCTTTGATCGACGTCAAGTATGCTCTGTTGATCGACAGTCATGCTTGACTTCAACTCGTACTTAGCTGAATGTGAACAGCTATTGGATATCTCTTCTAAATGCTCTATCAAGCTCCGGAACGTAACTGGACCTGCAAAGACTCTAAAACACATTATATGCACACATAATCTACTCCAAATAAGGTCCAAATGATGGTCGAAAAATGGTAAATAACAAGGTATATCAATTTGATACTATTTTTAGATTTACCTTTTACATGACCATTTTCATAAATACCATAAGTTGTAAAGAAAAAATACTAAACTAACACTAAAATAAAAATATATAGATTACAACACCATTTTCAAGGTTAATTTGCCGTAAATGGAGTGTTACGACGAGTTAACCATGATCATAATTTCATCATAAATCGCCCGTCATAAAGGAAAATTCGTCGTTAAATCCTCGTTCGTGTTACAACAAATTTTTTTATCGTAAACATGATGCGAACGTTTTCCTCATAAAATCTTAGTTAACCTACGATATAATTGTACATCGTAAAAGACTCGTAGACATTCATTGTAAATTAGTCATGAGATTCCAATGTTAAACCATCGTTCTCTATTCGTAAATTTTATAACAAATTTACAAGGAGATGATGTTAAAGCCTTGTAATGTTTTACGACAAATTTACAAGTGCTTCCTTGTAAATTTGTCGTAAATGTTACGAGGAGTTACAAGTTCTGTCTCCTAAGAACTTACAAATTTAATTACAAAAACTTGTAAATTCTTCGTAGGTTGAGGTCATCGAAGAACTCCTAGCTGTTCATGTTTGTGTTCTCTCTAACTCCACCTCCTCCTATGCGGAATGGGATGGTGGATCTGGAATCTCGTTTCTATGCCATCTAAAGTGCAACATCCGCTGCATTTGTGGATTTCTGATCACCAAAAGTTTGAGAAGACCTTCGATGGATTCCAAGCGAGCTTGGATCACATCCAAGTCAGCCCCCGCAGCCAAGAGGACACCTCATCTATCTCTCAGAATAAGACGATCTCGCCCATGGGACATCGTTAATGGATCTTATTCCCAGTGTCCATATTTTTTTTTGTAGGGATAAACTTGAAAAGAGATAAAAAAATATTATGTTAAATTATATGAAATTAGAAAATAAAAAATAATAACATGTAAGTAGAATATAAATCATTACCTCTTAAAAATTCTTGTCCACCTCCTGTGTGGACAATGTGGCGGGTAACCCATCTAGAGATTGTTGTATCAGCTACGTTTAGAGCTTAAATCCTAACAATCACATCGTTGTAGATCTTTTATGACCTTGTATCCACAAAAATCTCTGTCTTTGTCTTGTGGGTAGCCTCAAAAAAGGCCAGAAATAGATGGTAGTGCTCATGTCTTTTAGGCCTTGAAAGAGAATAGTTAGAATATAAATATAAGTTAGTACATGGATTTTTTTCTCAAAAAACACTTACAATCTCTAGACGGATACCGTTGTGGATTTTTGGTTGGTAGTGTGAAGCATCAGCAAATACCATGCTTATCCTTCGTCATACGGAACATAAAGCACAACGAGGCGACTTGGATTGAGTGGGGGTCGGTCCAATAACGTACGAGGCTATCCCAAACTTCCTTCGTGAGGAAGGTGTGCTTCACTTCATAACTCTTAAACTCCCAGTCCGAGACAGTGTTTGTTAAGTGAGTCTATGCCTTAGAAACAAACACTGCCTTCACCTTCTCGTTGATTGCTATGGACCAATCCCATTTTTGCTTAAACAAACAAAATAAAAAATAATATCACAATAATTTACAAAAATATAATTAAAATATAAACTACGACAAAATATTTGAACCATGTGGTCCTATTATGCTTTGGTGTCAGGGTCCAATTTGAATGCGGCTTGACGAAATAGCCTTCATCATGTCGGAATCGCTCCGACCCACATGACTATCTAGTCCAAATCTGAAAAATAATAGTAACTTGTTAGAAAAAAAACTATTATTGTAAAACTAATATATAAATTATAAAATTCAGAAGAAAATTACGTACCATAAAGTTTTTGGTGATCATCGGGTTCAATACATCTAAACCTTCCCGTCCCGGATGGGTGAGGAAGATCTTCGACGGTTATATTCAAACATAAGCGTGCACTTGGTGCACCAGAAAATCTCGATGAACTCCAGCCGTATGGGCAGGAGGCGCCTTGTATGGAGCAGAAGGAGGATGCACCCGAGGTATAGCGGAAGGAGGCATCTAGGAAGCTCTTGGAGATGACTGGGTGTCAGGGTCTACTTCAGAACCGAAGAAAGTGCTGGTGATGAACTAGATGTACCAATATGGCATGTGCCCGAACGGTCTCATTATAGTGGGGATGTTTCTAGGAGCATCAAAAAAAAAATCTAATCAGAAAATTCATTAATGATCAATTTTAAATTCTGCAGCATAATCTATAACTTCCATAACCTAATCTAGTTTCGTTACGTAAACTAACCACCTAAACTAATATCCTAAAATATTAAAATCTAAATATTTTTTTTAAACTAACCTTGTTCTTTTGGATGACGCAGTAGGAAGTGAGTACAGAGGAAGAGACGAGGCTCTGGTGTCGAAATGGCTCGAGTTTATACAGGGAAATAGGTCTCATAAATTTATGACGATTTTTACCAAGTCATGTGTTCTTTCTTACGTAAATTACATGGACCATGTTTCTGAAATACGACGACATAAGAAAAATATGTGTTACGACGAATTTACGAGACTGTGTTTTTGAAATACATCGATATTACGACAAATATACCAGACCTGTCTTTCTGAATTACATGAACCAGAAGTGTCTGATCTTCTCTTCTTTGTTATTCTCGGTGACCTCTAGAACCAGGAAGTGTTGATCCCATAAACGGCAGCTTCTCATCTTTTGTTATTCTCACATACTTGCATTGAGAGCTTCATTTTCCTAAACAGCCGCCTTTCCCGAGTTTCTCAGATCTTGTACTCATAGAAAGCCCCGTTGATATTAACTTAGACCATATTCTACAATCAAACAAGCAAAACCAGCTCCAAGAACACAGAAGTGCACTTCCACACCAAAATAAAGAATTCGACAAGAACATCTGCCGAGGCATTACATCGCATACACCTTCGCATATTTCATTTCCGAAAAAACTATCCGTAAAACTTAGTCATCAACAAGGTGAATCTCATGATGAAGACACACGCATGCCTTCCTTCGTCAAGCAAAGGAGTGTTTCTAGAAACTCAAAGGAAAATGCGTACTCACTCTTCTGAGTAGAAGCCAACACAAACACTCAAGAATTCTGCCCATCATCTTTCCTAGGCATTTAGATAAACAAGAATTCAATTTCCAGAAACATGAGCATATTGCTTCCTAGAGCGATATCCCGAACCTCAACAGATATCTTCTGTCGAAAAATTAGGCGCATTGCAGATTCGTAGAATCCCTCGAAGATCTCCGAGCTGAGGTAAGCGGCCTCTGATCTCGCCTCTCCAAGGAAAACAGATAGCCTCTGAAGCAGCTTCCACTGCCACATACTTCGAAAGGAATACCTTGAACCGCCAAAGATGAAGAAGTGTCGAGGAGGCACTGGTGCATAAAAAGCTACAGCCACCGCTAGATCAACAGCCTCAACATTTCCAGAACCTCCTGGAAGCCAGAGTCACTGGTCACCACCAAAGTACCACGCCTAGTAGGGTGGAGCACAATTACTTGTTACTCGCTTGTACTCCCTACTTGATTCTACTTAGACTCTAAAAGCCGAGTACTCGTCTTGATCAAGATCGAGTATCAAAGTCGTTTATTCAATACATGCAAATACAAGAAAATATCAAATACTAAATAAAAAACAACTACGTAGCATTGTGCTGTTACTCTTGACTTATTACCCGTAGGTTACCCGTTTTTACTTTTGAACACAAAAAAGGCTCTCAATTATAGTTGAATACTTGTTGTTTATACGATAAATTAATTAAAAGTGATATATTTATAAAAAAATATATTTTTTATGTTATATTTATCATATATCGACTTAAATATATGAAAATTAAAGAAATAATCTTTATTAAAAATTATTAGCTAAAATTATAAATAGCTAAGGTTTTTCTTAAACTCTTCCAACTCATTGCCAAAGTAAGCAGCTAAAATATAATCAATAACTTACAATAATTATTAAATAATTTATAACTAGATATAGAAATTAACAAATAGTAAAACGCGGGCAAGTAATTGCAAGCATACCATTTTAGCAAGTATTGAAGTGAATACTGTTTTTAATAAACCAAGTACTTGAAATTTCATTATTGAAAAAATCCAAGCCAAATACTAAGTATGCCAAAAAATGCACAAGTATTTTGTTTGTGTCATCCCTAATTCTATTTGATACTTAACCTTTCTAATCGTCCACTAGTCTTAAGTCTTAACTAATACTTGAATTTGGCGAGAAAAAGCGTCACACAAATGATCATGTGTTATTCTTATCCATATATGTTAACTCCAACGGTCATAAATAAGTAGATGCATAACTCAAACCCTTTAAGTAAAAATAAATAAATAAAGTCTCGCTTTTATGATTAATTTTAGAAAAAAATTCTGTCAATTGTAGATGCTTTTAAAATTTCTATTTAAAAGTATTAAATAACTGATTAATATATTAAAATTACTGTTGTTTTTTATCCTATTTGTTGCTAAATAAAAATGCACTAATATTTTTAATTATTTTTTCTGTTGTTAATAAGTTTTCTAATTTGTGCGTTTATGATAAATACAAAAAGAAAATGAGAGCTGTAATAAAGTTAGACAATAGAATAGCGCTCTCACATATTCATGGCATATCCTGACACGTGCCATGCATAGCCAGACATGCCTCCACATGTAGAGTTTGGATTTATTCATCACTTGATGACCAGAGCCAATATACTATTATGGGCCACGAGTACACCAAAAGCCAATCCCCAGCACAACGTTACCTCGTCACATATATATATAGTATATATATAGTATGATAATATATGATTAAGTTAACGTTTTAAAAGGTAGAGAGCAACATAAGCATGATATAACAATCAGAGTCAATCAACAAGTTATAATAGCAAGTTAGAAGGAGACATCAACAAGAGATAATAGCTTAGCCTAAATCTATTGATCTAACAAAGTTGATGTATTCTCTAGCTAAGTTGAGCTGATCTAATAATAATGTAGCCGGAACCTAGCCAACCTATTTTGTGTTGTTATACTCTCTTTGATCAGTGGTATTTTAGAAAAGAAGTTCTCCCACGAGACGTACCAGTTTGAGCTGGAAACTCGTTTTAAATCGACTGTCTGTCTTTATTTTCAAGTCTAGTTTTCAGTCAAAGTTTACTGTAATCTTAAGTAACTAGTTTCAAATCTCCTACAATTGGTAACAGAGCATCCGGATTCTAGGTGCTAGGAGAGAGAGAGAGAGAGTTACTCATCAGATCAATAAAGATATCTACACTCGCATTGAAGTGGATCTTTTGATGACTACAAGTGATGTTGCTCTATGAAGTACACTATGCTTGCTCACTTTGAGATTCAATAAAGAATATCTAACCTCGCACTGAGCTGGATCGTTTGATGTACAATGTGATTTGCTCTATGGAAAGTACAACATGCTTGCTCACTTTGAGCTACTTGCTTAAAGTCTTCTTACGAGATGGACAAATTATTAAAGGATGGAACTGACACCAAAGATGAACCCGAGAGTCGACTATAACGGATACTGTAAAGGTTAGCTAGAATTCTGAATAAACACCAGTTATAGATCGAGAGTTAAATTCGAAAAGTCAGAGAAGCAAAGGATCTGATTGTGCTAAATGTGGAACAATCCGTCTTAAGGAAGATTAAACATTGTGAACTGCTGCCGCAATGTGGAAATTATTCTACATATTGTCTCACGAAAGAGGGTGGAGTTTTGGTGCGTGCAAGCTCATGTCAGAGCTTTAGATATGACGGAGGAGGAGTGAATACTACGACGAAGAATACATGCAAGAGAACAGAGAGCAAGGTACAGTTAAACTTGTTCAAGAAAGGATCTCGACGTATGTTTTGTGGAATCTCAGGATCTATAGAGAGATAGAAGTACTTGAGGATGAAAGAGGAGAGAGAAGATGACGTTGGCATGCTGGAATGGACCGAAATCTTTTACGGTGAAGCTTCAAGAACATATAAGGCGAGACAGTTCGTCGAGATAGATAGAAGAAGAGAGAGAGTCGAGAGAGACTTGCTTCTTTTCTGTTTAGGTTCCACGCTGATGTGATCATGGACCGGATCATCTAAGGAGAACAAGAGAGTCTAGATGAGCACATGAAGCACATTGCACCAGCAACCTGGTGCTGATAACTCTAGCCATCCTGAAGGTCCCATATGACTCGTCTCCAGAGTCGAAGAAGCTTGGAGAGAATGTGTGGGCATTACTCACTTCACATCACAACACAGAAA